>PVJD01011402.1:0-46589 GCA_004026545.1 Mormoops blainvillei | reverse complement strand
TAGTTCTCCTTTTTGGGTATAGACGGAAACCACCCACTTTAATGAGTGTACTACTGCCAGGGCCAAGCAGCAAAAGAACTGAGAAAGAATGGAAAAGTAATGGGCTTAGCACTGCTTTCTTGGAGCAAGACCTTAACCACATGGAGACAAAATTTCCCTGCTTCAGTGTTTTGGCTCCTGCAGTTTTCCAACACATACTGCTCCCATTGTCACTGTTATACCTGCAGAATTGGCTAGAGGCTGGGGCACTATGGAAGTGAGAAAGAAGGAAAGAAATGACAGTTTTTCTCAACTTTATGAGCATTGGCACTTCCTTTTCTTGTTCCTCTGGACAGAATTAGAGAGCTTCTTTTGGGGCTTTCTGTATCTGCCTCACAGTGTTTACTTTTGGGTTTCTGTTTGTTTAATTTCTGGCCAGGGGATATAAAAGGGGAAAAGTGATACACTCACTGCTGGGTTGGTAAAGCCTCAAATTCTGGTGTTCTTTGCTAGCTCTGCTGTGGTTTACCTTTCAAATAGATACTCCATGCATTCTGCCCAGGCTTTTGGGTTAATTTCAGTGAGAGTTATTTCAATTTACCTAAGGTTAAATCTCAATTCTTCTATAGAGTAATTTTGTTTTTTTGCAGAAAATGATTCATTTTATTTTTGAAATCAAAACAAAGTAAAAATATAAGAAACGTTAAGACAATTATTTGTAACTCTTGCATACATAAAAATGTTTCTTCTTGGTGACAGCAATATTAAAATTTTATTGGGGTGATGCCTTAAGTACAATAAACATTCTGCTAATTTTATCTACCTCCTGTCTCCCTATTCCTTAGATTGTCACATAAAAGATGGCGATTAGATACCAAAATCCAGTATACTAAGTGGAAAAGTGGGATTTCAACTCATGTACCTAATATCATAGCCTAAGCTTTTTACTACCAATTATGCTGCCTTCTTAAGTTAAACAAATACTTCCCCACATCTACAATTTTTACCTACTCTGGCACATTAATTTTTCACTCCTTTAACCCTTCTCCAAAACTTTGTAGGAGGAATGTACTTCCCTGCCTTACTAATGTTGAGCTTGGCTGTGTGATTTGCCTTGGCCCAGTAGTAGTTGGAGTGTGGTCCCCTACCTCTTGACTTTGGGCTTGGCCATTTGATTAGGCAGACATGACAAGAGCATAGGCTTGGAATGTACTTTGTAGTTGGGCTTATCCTTTTGCCCTTATGCCATTACCATGAGAAGAACATGTCTGAGGGATGATGCTGGTCCAAGGAGGATGAGAGACCTGTGTATATACCTGGATTCAACACACAGCTTGGTGCCAAACCCACATAGGCCTAAACTACATGAGTGACATGTCAGTAGAAATAAATGATTGTTGTTTCAAGCATCTGAGTTTAGGGGTTGTTTGCTATCATGGCAACTAACAGACTAATTATGACTATATACATTTTTGGTTGAGGACTTCTTATGTTTCCACAGGAAATTTAAATGAACATATGATTTTGATTTAAAATCTAAAGTGTAAGGGTGACCATTAACTCTCCACTCTCTTCACTGTTTATTTTATTTCCCAGCCTCTTTTTCTCCTAGAAGACAGTTCTTACTAAGGAGCAGGATTTTCTTCTTTTTATCTCCAGCTATGCTAGTGCTGCTAAATTCTACTACTTCCATTTAGAACTTCAGAGCATGGTGGGGACTTCTGTGAGGTATCAAAATTCTTATTTCTTTAAACTGGGTTTGTTATTCTTGGTCCACTTTGTACATGCAGTATCAGCATCCCTATAGGTCTCTCTGTATGGCTCCTGCTGACAAGAAGACCACAGATCATAGGGTTGTATGCTGGTACACTCCCCACAACTGGTTTCTTCTCATTTGGTAAACTCTAGCATAGGATCTAGACAGACTTGGCCTTCGATACTATTTATATTCTTTAATGTCTGCAGGACTGGGAGTAAACTACATACCATTTCTAAGCCTCAGATTCCTCAAATGTGAAGTGGAGTGATAATCTCTGCAGATTCCCTCACAACATTGTTGTGAACATCAGGATTTCAGTAAAGGTTAAAGAGATATGATTCTTCTGAGCATGTTCAGCAAGTTAATACCTTCTAGCAGTCAGCAACAGTGTTCTCTTCTTTATATAGGTATGCTTCGTTTTATTGCATCTCTCTTTTTTGTGCTTCACAGATGTTGCTTTTTTTTCTTTTCTGCAAATTGAGAGCAAGACCCTTCACCGCAAAATGACTGCAACTCACTTTATTGTGATACTTGCTTTATTGCAGTGATCTGGAATTGGACCTTCAATATTCCTTAAGAAGGAGTTTTCAGGGAGCTGGGCATGGCAGCTACATTTAACTTCCTCTGGCTCCTGACACAGCTTGGGCACAGCAATCTTATTTTCCCCTTGTATCCTTCTTCCCGTACCTGGATAGAAGGAACTGAACCACACTTACCATCTGCCAAGAACTCAAAGAATCCTATTTCCTTGACAATAGAAATTCAGGTGTCAAAGTGATTCAGCTTGGAGGAGCTGAAGCACTGGCAAGATGCCCTTAGCTTTTCATTGATTTTGGCTGCTTAGAGTTGGCTTCTTACTAGTTGCTCAAATGTAAAGTGCATGTGCAGCCTAGAACTAAAGAAAAAAAAAAAGTCTATCCTAGCTGCTTTATACCAGATGTATGGGTATAAACTTGTTTTTACAAAAATAAGGCAGCCATTTTACCTCATTCTTTCTGTTTTTTAGAATCACACAACCTATGGAGTCTGGAAAAGCATATAATTATCATTGCATTTACCCTTTGGTTCATAAGCTTAATTGGTAAGACTTTACAGTGGAGGGGAACTCTCTTGTCACTATTTACCACGTGTCAGGTACTTTACATTCTTTATATCATTTTTTCTGTTACAGATCTGATATCAGCCCATTTATTCCCATTTTACAGTCAGGATACTTAGGCTGAGAGTAAGTAAATTAAGAGTCAGAAGTTAAACCCACATCTGTCTGAATCAAACGCTGGTGTTTTCCATACCATCACAAAGCCACTGTTTGTATTTTGCTTGTTCTCGTCATTCTGGGGTATTGGTAATGTGTGATCTACCATCATTTCGATAAACCATGGGTAGAGCCAGGATATGGAATCAGGCAGTCCTGGGTTTTAATTTTAGCATTATCATTTATCAATTGTGAGATCTTGGAAAATTTATTTAAACTCTCTTAGACTCAGTTTCCTTATGGGACTAATAATAGGGTTTCTCTCATAGGCTTTGGGGGAGATTAAATAAGATGATTTATGTAAAGAACTTTGTGTAGTGCCTGGACTATATTAAACATTCAATAAATATTGACTAAAATAGAATCTGTCTCACAGTAGAAGTATCATTGGAACCCAAATCCCTTCTGTTTGCTCTTATAGGACAGCATCAAATTACTGAGAGTATAGTTATAGGATGTTAGCGCTGGAGGGGGCTCTTATGATTGCTCAATCCAAACTCCTCATTTTGCACATGGTGAAACAGGTTCAGAGACGAGGAGTGACTTGAATTTGTGTTATCTTCCACTGCCCCCAGTTGCACTTCCTGATAAAGTCAGTGACCTTGGGCAAAGTCATGTTTCTTAGCCTTGCTTTATCTGTTTGATCCTTACCCTTATATTTACCTGGTCTGATATTTATAAGGAGAAAGTGAGATTTTAGCTATTAGTGATTAGAAAAGTATGTATTTCCTTTAGTATGCACACCTCCTTTCACACACTCTACATATGTATTTTCCAGGCCAGGCTTGCAGCTTAAGAAGTATCCTCCATCCCTGGATATCTTTTTATTCTCTTTACAATTGTTATGTCAAAAATTTCTTGTCTTTTTTGTATTAGCTTTGAAACTTTTTGTGTGTCAAACTTACCAGATAAAGTAAATTAGAGGTTAATGTGAAAATGGCCTAGTGTGTTACCTCTTCTACATATTATCTGTATGTTAACAGGATGCTTCCCTCAAAGAAATGATATGCACTGAAATTTCATGAATGAAGACTTTAGGTTACAGAAGACAGCATGCATGTGTTCTAAACACAGAGCAGGTCAGCATTAGATCTGCAAGTCTAGATTCATGGAAACAGGGGAAGTAGATGATTGAGAGTAGGAGCTGAGGGAAGTGGTGCCTAAGATATACTTTGCTTATGGACTAGTTCTGTTAGGAGCAGCCATGCTTGTGGGAGTGCCTATCATAACATCAGCTCTCTCTCTCCATGTGTAATGCCATCAAATTGGAATAAAATTAACAAAAATAATGAATTCAGATCAACTTGAGAGGCCCACTTCTACCACAAGAACATGATATAGCAATGCATTTGATAAACAGAAGGTAGAGGAAAAAGAAAAGCAAACATGAGAGAGGGAGGGAGAGGGACATGAAAGCATTTCACAAGCAAGATATAAACATATAAAATATGGAGCTAAAAATCAAAAAAATATTCTGCTGCTGCTTATTTTGCTTGCTGCCAGACTCTTCAATTGCAGCTTCCACTAAATAATTGTGTGGTCTCTGTCTTTGCTCCCAGTTCAAAGAGAATGATAAAACAGCAAAACATTCAAAGTTACAGTACAGCCACAGATAAAAGTTGACATGGAAACCTGCCCCATTCCCAACACACAGAGTTTGGCAATCCCTACTAGAGAAGCACAATGATAGTGAACAGAAGGAAGGGTGGGAGCCTTTCTTTGATTCCCTAATGAGGTATTTTAATGATTGCTAATGTCTATAGTGCTCAATTTTGCAGCAGAAAGTTGGAGTGGAAAGAGAGGCTAGTTACTTCTTTTTCTCCATTCTTAATAGGACACAGTTATCTAAGAAATGAAAGTTACACATTAGATATAATAATAGATATTAGTTTCTAAGTTCTCCTGCAGATTAGAAAAGTTGAAGAAGTTGGACTTTGGATTCCACAAGTTTCGGGAAGACATGAAAGAGCCAATGCAATTCTGTTTTTTATTGGACTCATTATATAAAACACAGACTGGGAAACTTGATGACAATCTTAGATAATGATTCTAGAAATTGCTATTAAATGATAATTCATAATCCTAAGAAAAGTTAGCCCTAATACGTGGGAGTCAACATGGATTTGCTAAGTCATGTAATATAAACTTCATTTGCCTATTTAATTAGTTGAGAGATGGTTCTGAGGAATGTAGCATACCATATACATGTGGCTGTTATCCAAGCATTTTGAAAGATTTCTCAAGGTATCTTTATGGAAAGAATGAAGATCTGGGGCCTCATTCATACAATTATGTCAATTAGTTGCTTATTGAACTAATGTTCCCAAAAGTTATAGGTACAGTTCTGGACAGTGTTAATATGATGATTTCTAGTAATAAACTATCGGTTTATGTCCTCAACCTTGTCTTGTTAAACATTTTTTAAATTAATGACTTGGTTGAAGTTATAAAAAAACAGCCTCATCAGATTTGTAGAGGGACAGTAAACACAATGGATGCCAGAATTAGGATTCTGCAAATTTTGACAGGTTCTGTAGATAAGCTGAATCTGCAAGATGAAATTTAATAGATGTAAGCATAAAACTGTGTGGGAAGTCCAAGAAACTGATTACTCAAATACAGAGTGTGGCTTAGCAGAGCTGGTGTAAAAAAGGTAGGGATTTTAATGTACAGTTGACCCTTGAACAATGCAGTGGTTAGGGGTGCCAACCCTGTACAATTGGAAATCTGAGTATAACATTTAAAACATTTATTGAATTTATTAGGATGACATTTGTTAATAAAATTATATAGATTCTGGGTGTACAATTCCATAATACATCATATGTATATTGTATTGTGTGTTCACCACCCCAAGTCAAGCCTCCTTCTATGAGCATTTCCCCCTTTTACCCTCTTATACCTCCCCCGACTCCCTTTCCTTTTCGAAATCATCCTACTCTTGTTTGTGTCTATAATTTTTTTCTTTACTTAACCCCTTCACCTTTTTCACCCAGCTGCTTAACCCCTCTTCCCTCCGACAGCTGAGAGGCTTTCTCTGTACCTATGAGTCTGTTTTTATTTTGTTAGTTTATTTTGTTCATTAGATTCCACATATAAATGAAATCATATTGTACTTGTCTTTCTTTGATGGGCTTATTTCACTTAGCATAATACTCTCCAGTTCCACCCATGCTGATGTAAATGGGAAGGTTTCCTTCATTTTTACAGCTGAGTTGTATTAATTGTGAAAGTGTAACACAGTTTTTTAATCCACTAATCTACTGATAGACACTTGGGCTGCTTCCAAACCTTGGCTATTGTAAATAACGCTGCAATAAACATAGGAGTGCATATATTTTTTCGAATTAGTGTTTCAGGTTTCTTTGGATATATTCTCAAAAGTGAAATTGTTAGGTCATAAGGCAGTTTTATTTCTAATATTTTGAGGTAACTCCATATTGCTTTCCACAGCAGCTGCACCAATATATGCATCCCACTAATGAAGCACGAGGCTTCCCTTTTCTCTAAATCCTCACTAGCACTAGTTGTTTGTTGATTTATTGATGGTAGCCATTCTGGAGGGTGTGAGATGATGTCTCACTATGCTTTTAATTTGCTTCTCTCTAATGATTAGAGATGTTGAGCATCTTTCCATATGTCTATTGGCCATTGGTATGTCCTCTTTGGAGAAGTGTCTATTCAGGTCCTTTGCCCATTTTTAATTGGATTGTTAAGTTTTATTTTGTGTGTGTGTGTTGAGTTTTATAAATTCTTTATAAATGTTGGACATTAACTCCTTATCAGATGTATTATTGACAAATATATTCTCCCATTCTGTGGATTGTCTTTTCGTTTTGTTAATGGTTTCCTCTGCTGTGCAAAAACTTTTTGGTTTGATGCAGTCTTGTTCGTTTGTTTATTTATTTATTTATATAATTACCCTTGCCCAAGGAGATATATCAGAAAAAACATTGCTATGAGAAATATCTGAGATTTTGCCTCCTATGTTTTCTTCTAGGATTCTTATAGTTATGAACCTAACATTTAAGCCTTGAATTCATTTTCGAGTTTATTATTTTGTATGAGGTAAGAAGACGGTCATTTTATTTTTATTTTTTGCACATATCTATTCAGTCTTTTCCACATCATTTATTGAATAGTCTATCTTTAACTCATTGTATGGTGTTGCCTTCTTTGTCAAATATAGAGGTGTGGGTTTATTTCTGGGCTTCCTATTTTGTTCCACTGATCTAAATGTCTGTTTTATGCCAGTATCATGCTGTTTTGTTTACTATGGCCTTGTAGTATAGTTTGATATCAGATAGCATTATGCCTCCAACTTTTTCTTATTTCTCAAGATTTCCGTGGCTGTTTGGGGTCTTTTGTGGTTACATGTAAATTTTTCAAATATTTGTTCCAGTTATGTGAAATACACCATTAGTATATTGATATGAATTGCATTGAATCTATATATTGGTTTGGGTAGTATGGACATTTTAATGATGTTAATTTTTCTTATCCATGAGTGTGGTATATACTTCCACTTATTTGTATTTTTTTCAGTTTCTTTCTTCAGTGTCTTATAATTTTCTGAGTACAGCTCTTTTATATTCTCAGTTAAATTTATTCCTATTTATTTTATTTTTTGAAGCAATTGTGAATGGGATTTTGTTTTTAGTTTCCCTTTCTGATAGTTTATTATTGGTGTATAAAAATGCAACTGATTTCTGGATATTTATTTTTCATCTTATTTCTTTATCACATTAATTTATCAGTTCTAGTAATTTTTTGGTGGAACCTTTAGGGTTCTCTTTATACAGTATTGTGCCATCTGCAAATAAGGATAGTTTTAATTTGTCCTTTCCAACTTGAATACCATTTATTTCTTCTTTTTGTCTGATTGCCGTGGCTAGGATTTCTAGTACTATGTTGAATAAGAGTGGTAAAAGCAAACATCTCTGTCTTATTCATGATCTTAAGGGAAATACTTTTAGTTTTTGCCCATTGAGTATGATGTTGGCTGTGTGTTTGTCATATATGGCCCTTATTACATTGAGATACATTCCCTCTATTTCCACTTTGCTGAGAGCTTTTATCATAAATGGGTACTAGATTTTATTAAATGTTTTTCTGTATCTATTGATTTGATCATGTGATTTTTATCTTTTATTTTATTTATGTGGCATATCATGTTTATTGATTCGTGTATATCATAACAACATTGCATCCCCAGACTAAATCCCACTTGATTATGCTGTATGATCATTTTAATGTATTGCTAGACTTGGTTTACTAATATTTTGTTGAGGATTTTATATCTCTGTTCAACAGGGATATTGACCTATAATTTTCTTTCTTTGTAGTGTCTGTATCTGGTTTTGGAATTAGAAATACCCTGACCTCATAAAAAAGAGCTTAGGGGACTTCCGGGCAAGATGGAAGCATAGGAAGGAAACATGACTTATATCCTTACATAGTCACAGCAAAAATTACAACTAAACTACAAAACAACTCTCATCCAAAACAATCAGAAAGTGGAGCTGTATGGAAGTCCAACCAGCCAGGAATGAAAGGCATCAGGTTCATTCAGATAGGTAGGAGGGGTGGAGATGTCGAGATGTGGAGACACACAGCAGGCTGGTCCGACACCCTTTGTGGTAGATAAAAATCAGGAGGGACATCTTGGGAGCAAGGTATCTGGCTCATACCAGACCACCCCACCCAGGGTTCCAATACCAGGAAGATAAGTTCTCATAACTTCTGGCTGTAAAAACCAGTGGGGGCTGTGGTGGCAAAGAAACTGTGGAATCATCAGGCTTCTCTGCTTAAAGGGCCAGCAATAGACTTAGGACTTACGCACACTTACTCCTTCTGTGGCAGCATCTTAAAGGATGCCAGTGGCATACGTGGAGAAACTGAAGTGCCTGGCATCAGGGTGAGTGCTGGGGGATAGCTTCCTCCTGGACAAAACTCCAGAGGCCAGGCAGTAGCATTGTCCCCTTTCTGAGCTTTCCCCCACACAGAGCCACATGGTGGTGGCACCATATCTGAGACTCCCATCAACCTGGTTCACATGGGTTGCCCCACCCTGGTGAATACCTAAGGCTCTGACCCATCCATATTACCCATGTTCTGTTCTACAATAGGCCATGCTACTAAGACATGGAATCAAAGCAGCTCTACCTAATAGATAAAAAAAAATACGGGGAGGCTGTCAAAATGAGGAGACAAACATGGCCCAAATGAAAGAATGGAATAAAACTCCAGAAAAAGAACTAAGCAAAATGGAAATAAGTAATCTATCAGATGAAGAGTTGAAAACACTTATTATTAGGATGCTCAAGGAACTCATTGAGTACTTCAACAGCATAAAAAAGAAATAAAAGTTATACTAAGTGAATTAAAGAAAAAATGCAGGGAATCAACAGTGGAGATGAAGCTGATAATCAAATTAATAATCTGGAATATAAGGAAGGATAAAACACTTAACCAGAACAGAAAGAAGAAAAAAGAACCCCCCCCCCCCAATAATGAGGATAGGGTAAGGAGTCTGTGAGAAAACTTGTAACATACCAACATTTGAATCATAGGGGTGCCAGAAGGAGAAGAGGAAGAGCAAGAACTTGAAAATTTATTTGAAAAATAATGAAAGAAAACTCCCTTAATTTGGTGAAGAAAATAGACATACAAGTCTAGGAAGCACAGAGAGTCCCAAACAAAATGGACACAAAAAGGACCACACCAAGAGACATCATCATTAAAATTCCAAAGGTTAAAGATAAAGAGAAAATATTAAAAGAAGCAAGAGAAAAGTAGATAGTTACCAACAAAGGAGTTCCCATAAGACTGTCAGCTGATTTCTCAAAAGAAACCTTACAGACCAGAAGGGACTGGCAAGAAGTATTCAAAGTGATGAAAACCAAGGACCTGCAACCTAGATTACTCTAGCAAAGCTATCATTTAGAATGGAAGGGAAAAAAAGTGTTTCCCAGACAAGATAAAGCTAAAGGAGTTCATCATCACCAAGCCTTATTAAATGAAATGTTAAAGTACTTATTTAAGAAAAAGATCAAAACCATGTACATTAAAATGTCAATAAATTCGCAACTGTCAACAATTGATCTAAAAAAAATGAACTGAGCAAACCAGAACAGAAAAAGAATCACAGATAAGGAGATCATTTGGATGGTTACCACGTGGGAGGTGGAAGGGGGACAAGGGAGGAAAAGGTACAAGGATTAAGAAGTACAAATTGGTAGGTACAGCATAGACAGGGGGAAGTTAAGAACAGTATAGGAAATTGAGTAGCCAAAGAACCTATATGAATGACCCATGGACATGAACTAAAAGGGGGTATTGCCTGAGGGAATGGGGGAAATGAGGGTGTGTGGGAAAAGGAGAAAATCAGGGCAACTGTAATAGCATAATCAATAAAATATATTTAGAAAGATAGAATAAAAAAGAGCTTGGAAGTGTTTTCTCATCTTGAATTTTTTGGAGTGGTTTGAGAATAGGCATTAATTAATTTTTGCTTGTTTGGTAAAATTTACTTGTGAAGCCATTTGGTCCAGAACTTTGGTTTGTTAGGAGTTTTTGATTACTGCTTCAATACTGTTGTTGTAATCTATCCATTCAGATTTTCTGATTCTTCCCGATTCAATTCTGAAAGATTTTATTTTTCTAAAAATTTATCCATTTCATCCTGATTGTCCAATTCGTTGGCATATGGTTGTTTGTAATATTTTCTTAACAATCCTTTGTG
This sequence comes from Mormoops blainvillei, assembly GCA_004026545.1. Taxonomy (NCBI): domain Eukaryota; kingdom Metazoa; phylum Chordata; class Mammalia; order Chiroptera; family Mormoopidae; genus Mormoops; species Mormoops blainvillei. Next base: position 35,852 of record PVJD01011402.1, on the reverse strand, counting down.
TTTCTTTGGTGTCTGCTGTAGTTCTTTTTCATTTCTGATTTCATTTAGTTGTGTCCTCTCTCTTTTTTTTCAAGATAAGTTTGGTTAAAGGTTTATCAATCTTGTTTATGTTTTCAAAGAAGCACCTCTTTATTTCTTTGACTTTCTGTATAGTTTTTCGAATTCTGTCTTGTTTATTTCTGCTCAGATTTTTATGATCTCCTTTCTTCTACTCACTTTGCAATTTGTTTATTGTTCTTTTTCTAGTTCTTTTAAGTGTAAACTTAGATCATTTTTTTGGAACTGTTCTTGTTTCTTGAAGTAGGTCTATACTGCCATGAATTTTTTTTCCTTAGGACTGCTTCCTCTGTGCCCCATAGATTTTGGATTCTTGTGTTCTCATTTTCATTTGTTTCCAGGTAGCTTTTGATGTCTTTCTTATTTAGAAAATATTTTATTTATTAATTTTTTAGAGAGAGGGGAAGGGAGGAGAAAGGTAGGGAAAGAAACATTGATGCGTGGTTGTCTCTTGAGTGCCTCTCACTGGCGACCTGGCCCGCAACCCAGGCATATGCCCTGGGTGGGAATCAAACCAGTGACCTTTGGTTCACAGACCAACACTTAATCCACTGGGCCACACCAGCCAGGGCCTTTTGATTTTTTTCTTCATCTCATTGTTAACCCATTCATTGTTTAGTAACATGTTATTTAGCATTCATGTCTTTGTGTGTTTTTCAGTTTTTTTCTTGTAATTGTTATCTAGTTTCATACCACTGTGGTCAGGGAAGATGCTTGATATGATTTCAATCTTCTTAAATTTATTGAGACTTGCTTTGTCGCCTGAAATGTTGTCTATCCTAGAAAGTATTGCATGTGCACTTGAAAAGAATGCATATTCTGCTCTTTTGGGGTGCAGTGCTCTAAAGATATCAATTACATCCATCTGATCTAGTGTGTCATTTAAGGCTGCTGTTTCCCTGTTGAAATTTTGTCTGAAAGATCTATCAATTCATGTCAATGTGGTGTTAAAATCCTCTGCTATGACTGTTATTGTCAATCTCTCCTTTATGCCCATCAGGATCTGCTTTTTATGTTCAGGTATCTAAGTTTGGTGTGTAAATTTAAAAAAGTTAAAGTATATTTTATTGATTATGCTATTACAATTGTCTCATTTTTTCTCCCCTTTGCCCGCCACCCCTCTGCATCCCTGCCCCCTCCAGCACTCCCCCCAACCTTAGTTCATGTCCATGGATCATACATACAAGTTCTTTGGCTTTTCCATTTCCTATACTATTCTTATCCTCCCCCTGTCTATTTTGTACCTACCAATTATGCTTCTTAATCTGTGTACCTTTTCTCCCTTCCCCTCCCCACTGATAACCTCTATGTGATCTCCATTTCTGTGATTCTGTTCCTGTTCTAGTTGTTTGCTTAGTTTGTTTTTGTGTTTTAGGTTCAGTTGTTGATAGTTATGAGCTTGTTGTCATGTACTGTTCCTAGGTTTGAACTTCTTCTTTTTCCTAGGTAAGTCCCTTTAACATTTCATGCAATAAGGGCTTGGTGATGATGAACTTTAACTTTACCTTATCTGGGAAGCACTTTATCTGCCCTTCCATTCTAAATGATAGCTTTGCTGGATGGAGTATTCTTGGATGTAGGTCCTTCCCTTTCTTGACTTTGAATACTTGTTGCCAGCCCCTTCTTGCCTGGAAGGTTTCTTTTGAGAAATCAGCTGATAGTGTTATGGGAACTCCTTTGTAGGTAAATGTCTCCTTTTCTCTTGCTGCTTTCAAGATTGTCTCCTTATCTTGAATCTTGGGTAATGTAATTATGATGTGCCTTGGTATGTACTTCCTTGGGTCCAACTTCTTTGGGACTCTCTGAGTTTCCTGGACTTCCTGGAAGTCTATTTCCTTTGCCAGAATGGGGAAGTTCTCCTTAATTATTATTTCAAATAAGTTTTCAGTGTCTTGCTCTTCCTCTTCTCCTTCTGGCACCTCTATGATTCAGATGTTGGAATTTTTAAAGTTGTTCTTGATTTCCTAAGCCTCTCCTAATATTCTTGAATTCTTCTTAGTCCTGTTCCTGTTTAATATTTATTTTTTCCTTCTGTTCCAAATTGTTGATTTGAGTACCAGTCTCCTTCCATTCACTGTTGGTTCCCTGTATTTTTTGAATTTCACTTTGTATACCCTTCACTTCTTCCTTTATTTTGTGGCCATACTCAATAATTTCTGTGAGCATACTGATTACCAGTGTTTTGAACTCAGAATCTGATAGGTTGGCTATCTCCTTGTTGCTTAGTTCCTTTTCTGGGGTTTTGATCTGTTCTTTCATTTGGACCATATTTCTTTGTCTCATTGCACCTGTTACATTGTAAAGGGTGGCACCTTAGGTATTCACCAGGGCGGGGCAACCCACTGTGCTGCACTGTGGACCAGCCTGAATGAATGTTTCTTTCTTAACTCCTTGGTTGTTGGGTTCCAAACAGTTCAATTTTATGGCAGTTCGGGTTGTGTTTTGTTTTTAAATTGGTTGTTGTCATTCTTTTGGTTGTGCAAGGAAGCAAAACATATCTACCTACATCTCCATCTTGGCCAGAAGTCTTGTTCTGTAAATGTTTATAAGGGTTATATCCTCTTGTTGTATTACTCCTTTTATCATTATGTAGTGCCCTTCTTTGTCTCTTAGTATAGCCCATCTTGTACTGTATATTTTGTCAGATATATGTATTGCATTCCCAGAAAGTTTTGCATTTCAATTTGCATGAAATATATTTTTCCATTCCTTTATGTTTAGTGTGTGTGTATCTTTCATTCTCAGGTGGGTCTCTTGAAGGTAGCATATAAATGGTTCTTGTTTTCTTATCCATTCAGCTATCTTATGTCTTTTGATCAGAACATTTAAGGCATTTACATATATTTATTTATTTTTTGATGGTTTCTTCACATTTACTTTCTTTTTTAATTTTTAAAAAAATTTGTATTTTTATTGTTCTATTACAGTTGTGCTATTTTTCGCCTGTTGCTCTCCCCTGCCCTGCCCCCTAACCCCATGCTCCCACAGTCAATCCCCACCCTGTTGTCCATGTTCATGGGTCATTTATACTTGTTCTTTAACTAGGCACTTCTGCTTCTTTCTTCCCTTATCTCTCCTCTGGTTCCTGTCAGTCTGTTCCTTGTTCCCATAAGTCATTTACATTTAAAGTGATTATGTATCTATTGACAATTTATTATTTTGAACTATGTTCCTTTTTTCTTTCTTCTTAAAGAAGACATTTTAACATTTGTTATAATAATGGTATGGTAGTAATGAGCTCCTTTAGCTTTTTCTTGTCTGGGAAGCTTTTTATTTCACCTTCAATTTTAAATGATAGCTTTGCTTGGTAAATTAGTCTTGGTTGTAGTTTCTTGTTTTTCAACCTTTTGAATATTTCAGGCCAATCCCTTCTGACCTGAAATGTTTCTGTTGAGAAATCAGCTTAATGATTGGATAAAAATGGTGTGGTGCATATATACAATGGACTATTTCTTGGCCACAAAAAAGAAAGAAATATTACATTTGTGACAACATGGATGAACCTAGAGGCTATTATGCAAATTAAAGTTAGTCAATCAGAGGAAGACAAACACTGTATAATTTCACTGCTACATGTAATCTAAAGAATAAAACAAACAACAAACAAAATTGAAAAAGAATCATAGAGTGGAGTGGTGGCTGCTAGAAGGGAGGGAGTTTGGAGGACTGGGTGAAAGAGGTGAGGGGTTTAAGAAGCAAAAATTTGTTACAAAATTATCATGAGGATATAAAGTACAGCATAGGAAATACAGTCTAAAATATTGCAATAACTATGTAAGGTGCTAGGTGGGTACTGAAAATATCATGAGGAACACTTTGTAAAGTATATAATTGTCTAACCACTATGCTGTACACCTGAAACTATTACAAAATAATATTGAATGTAAACTGCAAAATAAAAATAAATAAAATGTAAAAGTGATTTTCAAAAGAAAAAGGAAAACCGAACAGATGGAAGTAAAGCAAGTGGGGAAAGACTTGTTAGAGATATATTGCTAATAGATAAGTATTAGCTGTTTACTGCCAAACATAGCAGTTTAAAACAACAAACAATATTATCTCATACAGTATTTAAGGATCAAGAATTTTGGTGTGCCTTAACTGAGTGTGTATGGCTCAGTGTCTCATGAGATTGCAGTTAAAGTGTCAACAGGGGTGTAGTCATCTCAAGGGTCAACTGGGATTTGAGAATCTACTTCCAAGCTCACTCACATGATTGCCAGCAGGCCTCAGTTTCTGGTCAGTTATTGGATTCAAGTTTCTAGTTCCTTGCCATTTAGACCTCTCCAAATGGAAGCTGGCTTCCCACAGAGCCATGATCCAAATGGGAGAGAGAGAAAGCCAAGACGGAAGCCTCATTCTTTTTAACAATCTAATCTCAAATATGATATATCTTCATCTCTATAATATCCTGTTTGTTAGAAGTGAATCATTAAGTCTAGGCCATACTTAAAGGAAGTATAATTAAGCTCCACATCTTAAAATGAGGAAGTATCAAAGAACTCATGTACATATTTTTATTTATCTTTTCATTTATTTAATTTTTGTGGACATATTTTTAAACCACCACAAAGGCGAAGATTATTCTAGGTGGAAGGAATCACATATGTAAAGGCACAAAATCAAGGAAAAGAATTAAATGTGGGCCCTTGGGGTGTTTCTGTCTCTATTTAGCTCAGTTGGGCTTATATTAAATACTGGTTGATGTGAAGTTTCCATAAATATCAAATAACCCTTCAAAGATACACCTGTCCTGTCTATTTGGAGAAGGTAGCAGGTCTAGGAGATGAATAGAATCTATAGTTCCCATAATATTTTTTTAAGATCTTGGAGCAAAAGTAAAAATATAAAAAAGATAATTTCTTTTAGTTGCAGGCATATTCCTTTATAGTAGCTTTGAAAGGTAGTCTGATGTTTAATTGGAGACTCATTGTCCTTGATAATACCCCATTTTTCCACTGCCTTCCATCTTCTTGCTAGCTAAAGGACCATAGGTCAGTTTTGCTATAATGTCTGTTTTGGAAACTCTAGTTTGTTCCAATGAGATTGATATATTAGGGAATAATGTGAGCATGACATGAATTTTGTGTTTGCTTGAGCATGATTACATCAGCAAAAACACTATGTGAATGCAGAAAACTGTACCCAACTGAGCTGAGCTGTGTGGTAAAACACAAAACATACACCTCAAATATCCACCAGCCACACTTTTCTTTTTTATAATCTAAATTCACATTTAGTGTTACAACATTCAATCTGATTTCAGATAACACTACTTCCAACTACTTCCCAATAACTCATAAGTTGTTATGCCCATGTCCACAAGTACTTCGGGTCTTTTTAATGTAAAGTCCTGTATTTATTGTAGTATTTTCGTATTTCTTAAACATTCACTTAAGTAAAACTGTGCTGCCCTTCTAAACACTTCACTGATGTTTTTCTTGTTGTTCCTGTAACCTCATTTTCCCTGTGGTTTTTATTGTGCAATTTTGCATAATGCAGTAATTTCAAAGGAATGCATATGTTGTATTACAGCAGCACTGATTGTGTGTACACACACACACACACACACACACACACACACACGTACACGGTCCAGCAGAAGTAACACCTGCTTGAGTGTGGTTGGTAGGGTAATAATATGAGTGTAATAATTTATAGTTTTAATTTGAATGTTTCACCTAAAATGTCATAGGGTGTGATTGAGTATGATGTTGTTATGTTAGAGAATTACATGTTTATGATTTTGTAATAAAATATTTTGTAATAAAAAAGGGGCATTATTTTTGCCAGGCCCTGTATATTTTACTTACCTAAGACAGTGAATTTTGATGGATGTGGAAAACAATGAAAATCAAGTCAGTGAAGCTCCTGTGTTACAGAGGCAAAAAGAACAGAAAGCAGAGAAACATTCAAGTACAATGGAAATTCTTATCTTTGGTGGCGGACTAGTCACAGCCTTTATCTAAAGACTTCTTTCATGGATTTTCTCACTAACAGTTGTTATTCTGGTTCCAAGTCTCCTGCTTTTTTGACCTTGAGCATCCTCTTTCACAGGAAGCAGTTCTGTTTCTTTGAGGTATTGGGCAGTGAATGGGTAGTGAGATATTGTCAAAGAATTTGGACTTTATTCTCTTCCTTCTCTGAACTTGAGCAATGCTAGTCATTCCTGCCAATTTCATATTCCATCTGAGAGCACACCTTAAGACATCCCAGACTCTTGATTTTGGATTGGTGGCGCCTGGTGCTGAAGTGGTCACAAGGAAGTTCAAAAGTGGTCTTGGACATTTACAATACAGAACCTTCTTCTCTTGCTACTGGGATCACATTAGATTCCATGGGAGGAGGTAGGGATAAATTTAATTATTTATTCCTTTTTCTCTTCCTTTTCCTCATTTGCTCTGCATCTTTATTGCAGCAGTGCCATATAATGGTAGAGGATTTGGGCTCTGGTCCATTACTTAATGGTTGTGTGATATTAAGCCACTTACTTAACCTCTTTGTACCTCTGTTCCCTCATATTTAAAATTGAGATTATAACAGCACCTGCACCATAGGTTTGTTGTGATAAATGAATGAGATAATCCAGGAAAAAAAAAACAGTACTGGGATAGTTGCTTTACACACATGATCTTAAACAAGACCTAAAGTCTGAGGAGACTGTATCCATTTAAGATCAGTTGGAGATAAAAGGGGGAGTATATGATGATGGAAGGAGACTTGAATTGGGATGGTAAATACACAATACTGTGTACAAATGATGTGTTGTAAAATCGTGAATCTGAAACCTGTATAATTTTGTTAACCAGTATCATCCCAATAAATTCAATAAAAAGGAAAAAAAATAAAGTGGTTCTGAGCTATTAAATTCTGTCAGTGGGGAAAGGTAGCTGTAGTTATTCACAATGCTTCAGGACTTAGCTATTTCATAAAAAGTTGCAATGTGATTATAGCTTCTATTTATGAAGCTTGTTAGCATTGACACATTTATTTCATTATGTATAGCTCTGACCCTTAGGGCCAAGACTCTCAAGGTAAAGATGCTTCTATATAACTTAGGTTATACAATTCTAAAAATGTAAACATATTTTAGGCTGACTCATTCATTCATTATATTAATAAAATGTTAAATGAGACTAATCTAACCAAGGATGTTTTATGGGGACAAAATGTGATTTGCTAGCAGAGACAAGGCTTGGCAGATAATCCTATAGGAAAGGAATTGCGAAAAGCCTGGTATTCAACCAATTGGTATAAGTATGACACAAAGGCCAGTGTTTGCCTTTTTGGGGCATTGTTTACAATTTGTCTGTGCCTGAGCTGTATGGTTGTTAAATATTTCAAATAACATCACTGAGATGTGGTATATTTTTATAAGTTGTAGATAATTGCTTGTGGAAATAAGTTGTCTTATAAACTAAAGGAAAAGGAAATAGACCAATTTTGGCCTTGGCTAATAAACTGGAAATGGTATAGGGAGTGGCTGTGGATGAATTACATTGCTCTGGTAGGGACAGAAAATAGAGTTCACCATTTTGGTGAAAGAGGAGAATTAGAGCATTCTATTGCATAGTCTTCTAGGCTTAGCCAAGACATTGGTTCCCAAAATAGGGAATTAGTAGGGGGAAAGTGAAAAGTTGTATAAAACAAGTTAAAGTGGTTACACAACGAAAGAAAGATGTTATTGTGTGTAATATTGTATTGTCTTAGTCCTTTTGGGCTTTTATAACAGAATATAATATACTGTGTGGCTTATAAAGAACAGAAATGTATTTCTCACAGTTATAGATGCCTGAAAGTCCAAGTTCTGGAGGTTGTCAGATTCAGTGTCTGGTGAAAACCCACTGCCTGGATTACAGACAACTGTCTTATTGTGTCCCCTCAGGTGGGAGGGGCAAGAGAGAGTTCTGTTGTCTCTTTTATAAGAGCACTAATCACAATCATGAGGCTTCCATCCTCATGTCCTGATCACCTCCCAAAGGCCCCACTTCCTAATACCATCATGGGGGTGTAGGCTTTCAAATATCATTTTGGGGAAACAAACATTTAATCTATTACAGGAATCCTTCAGAAAATTCAAGAGTATCCGAAGTGAAGAGAACATAAAAGTCCCCTCAAAGGTAACTGATTACATAAATAGGTACAGTCCTATTTTGGAATATTTTGTAACAGTTAAAAAGAATGAGAGCTCTTTATCTACTAACATGGAAAATCTGCAAGGCATGTTGCTAAGTGATAAAGCAAGTGGATTTATATATAATGTATACTATATGAGGTCTGTCTGGAAAAAGTTTAGCCAGTTTTAACATAATGAGAACAATTTGCTCAACATCGATGTAACCTGACAGCCAAGGAGAGTGGACTGGAATGCATATGCGTGAACAATGACTACTTCATTGTACTAGTCAGTGGGGATGTTAGATACCATTGAGTGAGCATGTGTACTGTGTGGCCATCACATTAAAAACGACTGAGTGAGTAGAGCACTGAATATGCATCAAATTTTGCATTAAACTTGAACATTGCTCTGCAGGAACTATTTGGATGATTCAGAAGGCCGCCGCCTTCTGGTAACTAGTAATTGTCAGCTTCGTCATGACAATGTGCCTGCTTACGCATCATGTCTCATGCAGAGTTTTTTTGGCAAAACATCAAATCACACAGGTGACGCAGACCCCTCACAGCCCAGATTTGTCACCATGTGACTTTTAGTTTTTCCCCAAACTAAAATCACCCTTGAAAGGAAAGAGATTTCAGGCCCATTGAAATACAACAGGGCAACTGATGGCAATTGGGAGAACTGCGTGTGGTCCCAACGTGTCTACTCTGAAGGGGACCGAGGTGTCATTGTGCTATGTACAATGTTTCTTATCTTGTATCTTCTTCAATAAATGGCTCTATTTTTACACTGCATGGCTGGATACCTTTTGGACAGACCTTGTACACTATACTGGATGGAGCAAAAATAGGTTTACAGCTCATATGGAAAAGAGTATCATTTATAAATGTAATGCAAAAATAAACTGTGTTTCACATACTGGCAACTATAAACCTAATTTAGTCCTACCCTGTATATAGCTTGATACTATTTCTATATGATAAAAATCCCACAAAACAGCTTTGTAAATTTGGGTATATACATACACAAGAATAAGATGAATGGGAAACCTTTCTGGTGAGTCAGCTTAATGTAGTGGTTAACTCTTGACCATCCACATGTGAATTGACTGTTTTAGGAGTGGCATCTCCCCCTCTTCTCCAATAGTCTCTGGGTATTAAACAGTTCTCTCAAATACTGGGGGTGGCATTTTAAATGAATACTTAATAGTTTCTCCTGTCACTATCTCACTTCTCCTGTTTCAGAAATTTTGGAGAGGTTGAGTAAGTTTCACCAGTACACGGTGTTAGCAGTGCTAACAGCCTCTCAATGTTTAATGATCATTCAGGACTATTCCCACTGCCTCTACTTTGTCACACTATGCTTATGCCTACATCTTAATCCTTCTCTCTGTTCACTATCTTATTTGTATTCTGCAGTTTCTGGGCCTTTTCAGTCCAAGTTCCACCTGTGGTGTCTGAGTTTAACTGTATTCAGCTGAATCTACTTTATTCCCTAGTTTCCAATTTTCTTCTCCCCTAGTTAGTTTCAGAGCCTTGTATATTAATCTACACTTGTAGTAAATAATTACAGAAGCTACTTATAATACAAGTCAACAATTTTCAGCACAATGGATGGGGCTAGGTACCAGCCAACCCTCAAAGGTCTAGACCTTTTGCTATACTTACAATACCCTGTGTCCCTTTTCCTGAGTTCTCCCCAGGGGTGGATCTGATCCTTGTATCTCTGCTGAGGTCCCAATGTGTTTGTGGTTGGTTCATGCCCAGGCAGTATTTACATTCAGAAAATAGAATATGCATAAATTATTCATCCTGAAGGGCATATTGGTAAATTTTATGAAAGGTGGGCCACCTCATACACTGAAAAAGATTCTTTTCATTATCAAAAAAAACTACAAAGTATCATAGAACATCAATTTTTAAAGTTTAAAAATTGCCTCTTGGCTTCATCCACTCTACTGTTGATTCCATGTAAACTGTTCTTTATTTCAGTTACCATATCCCTCCTTTCTGACTAGATCTTTTTTATGCTGTTGAGGTCATCACTAAGTTTCTTGAGTATCCTTATAACCAGTGTTTTGAACTGTGCATCTGATAGATTGATTTTCTCCATTTTGTTTAGTTCTTTTTCTGGAATTTTGTTCTGTTCTTTCATTTAGGCCAGGTTTCTTTGTCTCCTCATTTTGGCAACCTTGCATTTGTTTTTACGTATTAAGTAGAACTACTATATCTCCCATGCTTACGAATCAGCAATTTAGAATATAAGGAAGCAAAAAGAGAACCAATCAGAACAGCAAGAATAGAAAAAAATAATAAAAAATGAGGGTAGTGTAAGGAGCCTCTGGTACAAATTCAAGCGTACCAACATTCACCTTGTAGTGGTGCTGGAAGGAGAGAAAAAGAGCAAGAAATTGGAAACCATTTGAAGAAATAATGAAAGAAAACTTTCCTAAGTTGGTGAAGGAAATAGACATACAAGTCCAGGAAGCACAGAGAGCCCCAAACAAGTTGGACCCAAAGAGGCGCTCTCCAAGACACATCATAATTAAAATATCAAGGGTTAAATACAAAGAGAGAATCTTAAAAGCAGCAAGAGAAAAGCACTTAGTTACCTTCAAGGATGCCCCTGTAAGACTGTCAGCTAATTTTGCAAAAGAAACTTTGCAGGGTAGAAGGGATTGGCAAGAAATATTTAAACTGATGAAAAGCAAGGACTTACAACCAAGATTACCCAGCAAAGCTATTATTTAGAATCAAAGGACAGATAAAGAGCTTCCCAGGCAAGAGAAAGATAAAGGATTTCATTATCACTAAGCTAGTATTTTATTAAATGTTAAAGGATCTTTTTTAAGAACAAGGAGAAGATAAAAATATGAACAATAAAATGACAAAAATATATACCTAGTAACAATTGAATCTAAAAAACAAAATAAACAAGCAGAACAGAAACAGTATCATAGATACATAGAATATTTTGATGGTTGTCAGATGAGAGCGGAGTCAGGGGGATGGTTGAAAAAAGTGAAGAGAACAAGAAGTACAAATTGGTGGTTACAGAATAGCCATGGGGATGTAAAGTACAGCATACAGAATAGAGTAACCAAAGAACATATATGTATGACCACGGACATGAACTATGGTGTGGGGATTGCCTGAGGTGGGGCGTTGGGTGGAGGGGTATAAAGAGGGCAAATTTGGCACATTTGTAATAGCATAAACAATAAAATATAATTAAAAGTTGTGATAAAATTTATCACTTGAACCATTTTAACTATACCATTCAGTGATATTAAATATATTCACACTGTGGTGTAACTATCACTACCATCATGCCCAGAACTTTTTTCCTGAAACTCTATACCCATTAAATAATATATTTCTATTCCTGCTTCCCACCAGCCCCTGGCAACCATCATTCTACCTTCTGTCTTTATGAATTTGACTACTATAGGTACCTCATATAAGTGAAACCTTACTGTATTTTTCTTTTTTTTGTGACTGGCTTATTTTACTTAGCATAATGTCTTCAGGGTTCATCTATGTTGTAGCATGTGTCAGAATTTCCTTCCTTTAAAGACTGAATAATATTCCATTGTATGTATACATCACATTTTGCTTATCAATTTTTCATTGGATATTGTGAAAAATATTACTATAAACATTGGTATAAAAATATCTGCTTTCAGTATTTTTGCATATATATCCAGAAGTTGAATTGTTGGATCATATGATAATTCTTTTTTTCTTTTTTGCTTCTTTTATTATTGTTTAAAAAAATTTGGTTCAGTTACAATTGTCTCACCATTTCCCCATTGCTCTCCCCTGACCCACTAACCTCTGCTCCTGCATTCAATCCCTACCCCATTGTTGATATTCATGAGTCCTCTATTTATGTTCCTTAGCTAGCCCCTTCACCCTTTTCCTCCCATTATACCCCTCCTCTCTCCCCTCTGGTCACTGTCAGTTTGTTCTTTATTTCCATGTCTCTGGTTCTATTTTGCTCATTTATTTGTTTTGTTGAGTAGTTTCCTCTTATAGATGAGATCATATGGCATTTGTCTTTCACTGCCTGGCTTATTTCACTTAACATTACACTCTCCAGTTCCATTGATGCTGTCTTGAAGGGTAGGAGTGCCTGCTTTCTTTCTGCTGTATAATATTCTATTGTGTAAATTAACCTCAGTTTTTTGATCCACTGATTTACTGATGGGCACTTAGACTGTTTCCAGCACTTGGCTATTGTAAATATTGCTGATATGATCATTGGGGTGCATAGGTTCTTTTGAATTGGTGTTTCAGGAGTCGTAGGGTATAATCCCAGCAGAGGGATCACTGGATCAAAAGGCAGTTCCATTTTTACCAGTATTTTACTAGTATTTTCGAGGAAATTCCAAACTGTTTTCCACTGTGGCTGCACCAGTCTGCATACCCACCAACAGTGCACTAGGGTTCCCTTTTCTCCCCATCCTCACCAGCACTTGTTGTTTGTTGATCTGTTAATGATGGCCATTCTGCCTGGTGAGAAGTGGTATCTCACTGTGGTTTTAATTTGCATCTCTCTGATGGCTAGTGATGCTGAGCATCCTTTCATATGTCTCTGAGCCCTGTGTATGTCCTCCTTGGAGAAATGTCCGTTCAGGTCCTTTGCCCACTTTTTAATTGGAGTGTTTGCCTGCCTGGAGTGTAGTCATGTGAGTTCTTTATGCATTTTGGAGATAAAACCCTTGTTTGAGGTAACATTGTCACATATGTCCTCCCACATGGTTGTTTCCCTTAAAACTACACAACACTGAATAAATAAACTAAGGAAAACAAAAATAAATGGAAGCATATACTGTGTTCGAGGACTGGGAGAATTAACATAATCAAAATGTCCATACTACCCAAAATAATTTATAGATTCAGTGCAATCTCTATTAAAATACCAATGACATATTTCACAGCTACAGAACAAACATTTCAAAAATTTATATGGAATCATAAATGACCCCGAATAGCTTCAGCAATTTTGAGAAAGAAGAAGAAAGTAGGAGGGATCACAATACCTGACATCAAACTATATTACAAGGCCATTGTAATCAACACAGCCTGGTACTGGGATAAGAACAGACACATAGATCAGTGGAACAGAATAGAAAGCCAAGAAATAAACCCATGTCTCTATGGTCAATTATTATTCTACAAAGGGGACAGAAACATAAAATGGAGTAAAAATAGCCTCTACAACAAATGGTATTGTGAGATCTGGACAGCTATGTGCAAAAAAATGAAACTAAGCCACCAACTTACAGCATACACCAAAATAAAATCAAGATGGGTAAAAGACTAAAATATAAGTTGCAACACCATAAATGTCCTAGAGGAGAACATAGGCAGGAAATTCTCAGATATTTCATGCAGCAATATTTTCACCAATAAGTCCCCTAGAGCAAGGGACATAAAGGAAAGAATAAACAAATGGGACTTCATCAAAATAAGAAGCTTCTGCACAGCTAAAGAATACTTGTTATTTTTAGTTTTTATAATACCCAACCTAATATGTGTGAAGTGATATCTCATTTAATTTTGATTTTCATTTACCTAATGATTAATGATTTTTAATATTTTCCTGTATTTATTGACCATTTGTATATCTTTTTTGTAGAAATCTCTTTTAAACCCTTTCCCCTTTTTAAAATTGTATTGTTTGTATTTTTGCTGTTGGATTTTTAAAAATCTTGGACTCTGTGTTCAAATGAAGTATTTCAGGAAATTTCAATGTGCAAAACAGGTTAAAACCAAGGTGCTTCAGGCATAGTTGGGGAAGAGATGGAGCTTTCCTGTAGACTCCTTGCTTCCATGCAATTCCTGAAAGGCTTCTTTGACACCATGATGCTCTTTTCCAGCAATTTAAAAAATACCCGCTGTCCCTTGGCTTGTAGGAATCCATGCTTCAGAATACTGAAGAGACATAGATATGCACAAAGATTCACCTCTCTATTTTACCTGCTTCACATATTGGCCGTGACAAGAGAAATGTGGTGCTTTTTCACGAGAGAATGTTAATGTTTTGTCACTTAGTTCTCAAAGACACACATAGCTATTGATTCTTCCACACATCAAGGGAAAGTCATAAATTATTGGGGAAATGTCAACAAAAATGAAGAAAATGACAGAATCTTTTCCAAACCCAGAAAAGGCATTATTTGCAAATTCATGTCCCCCAGTATCAGGAAAATCCCCAGAGGCAAAAGGAATGTGTGAAAGCAAATAAGCCACTGATCATATTGCTATTTATCATGTTGTTCAATTTTGCTTCAAACTTCAGACCTTTTTAAATGAGGAGAATTTTTAAAAGTGAGCATATGTGGGGTTTAAAGGATTTTTTTTAGTTCAGAAGCGAAGTTCTGAGAATAGTCCTATTACTCTCGGAGCTAACGTCTAGGACTCAGCCAAGCAGTTAAGGCTCATCTCCATTTTGCGAGCCCTACTCCCTGATTTGGGTAACAACTTTCCAAGATTTTCATGTTGTTTGCACAGGTTCTCCTACCACTTCCTCATTGAAGTGCCGTATCCCTTATCATTTTGAGAAGCAAACTGACTTTCATATCCAGACCACTTTTGTTTGTGAGCAAGTGGGAGACCAGTCAGCACAGCACTTTTAGGTAGTTGCCTGAGTTCTAAACGATGGAGAAATTCAAAGGAATCTGAAGGAAGAGCCTAAAATGTTACCTTTAATATGAATAAAGGGTGGAGGACACAGATTGTATCTTTTTTGTTTTTTATTTTTGTATTTTCCAAGAAAAAAATTTTTCTTTATTGTTGTTCAAATACAGTTGTCCCACTTTTTCCCCTGTTGCTCTCCCCTGCCCCACACCCCTGCTCCCAGTCAATCCCCACCCCGTTGTCCTTGTCCATGGGTCCTTTATACATGTCCCTTGACTTGCCCCTTCCCTTCTTCATCTCCATTATCCCTCCCACTGCCCCTCTGGTCACTGTCAGTTTGTTTTATATTTCCATGTCACTTGTTCTATTTTGCTAAATTGTTTGTTTTATTGATTAGGGTCCATTTATAGTTGAGATTATATGGTATTTGTCTTTCATACCCAGGCTTATTTCACTTAGTATATAGCTCTCCATGCTGTTGTAGAGGGTAGCAGTGCCTTTTTTTTCTTTCTACTGCACAGTATTCCATTGTGTAAATGAGCCACATTTTTTTATCCACTGATTTACTGATGGGCACTTAGGCTGTTTCCAGCACTTGGCTATTGTAAATAACACTGCTATGAAAATTGTGTGCATAGGTTCTTTTGAACTGGTGTTTCAGGAGTCTTAGTGTATAATCTCAGCAGTGGGATCACTGGATTAAAAGGTAGCTCCATCTTCAGTTTTTTGAGGAAATTCCAAACTGTTTTCCACAAAAGCTACACCAGTCTGCATTCCTACCAACAGTGCACTAGGGTTCCCTTTTCTCCGCATCCTCACCAGCACTTGTTTATTGATTTGTTTATGATGGCCATTCTGACAGATGTGAAGTGGTATCTCATCGTGGTTTTAATTTGCATCTCTCTGATGGCTAGTGATGCTGAGCATCCTTTCATATGTCTCTGAGTCCTGTGTATGTCCTCCTTGGAGAATTGTCTGTTCAGGTCCTTTGCCTATTTTTTAATTGGAGTGTTGTAGTGTGGAGTCACATGAGTTGTTTACATATTTTGGAGATCAAACCCTTGTCCGAGGTATCATTGGCAAATATGTTTTCCCATATTGTTGGTTCCCTTTTCATTTTGTTGATGTGTTCTTTAGCTGAGTAGAAAGTTTTGAACTTGATGTAGCCCCATTTGTTTATTCATTCCCTTATATCCCTTGCCCTAAGGGACATATCAGTGAAAATATCACTTCATGGATATCTGAAATTTTCCTGCCTATGTGCTCCTCTAGGACTGTTATGGTGTCATGGTTTATATTTAAGTATTTTATCAATCTTGAGTTTATTATGGTGTATTGTATAAGTTGGTGGTCCAACTTCATTTTTTGCATGTACCCGTCCATATCTCCCAACCCCATTTATTGAAGAAGCTATTTTTACTATGTTTTATGTTCCTGCCCCATTTGTCAAGTATTAATTATCCATAGAGATATGAATTTATATCTGGGCTCTCTATTCTGTTCTATTGATCTGTGACACAGATTATATCAATGACCAAGTGTGTTTCCAGTACTGTGCCCCTGTGTCAGAGACTTAGCTCCTCAGTCACAGTCTGTGCCATATCACGGCAGGATCCTCCTATGGGGTCAGACCCCTCTCACTGTTTGGCAGAAGTCAGAGCAGAATAAAAGTTCTCTATAGTCAGCCATATCCTAAGAAGAATAGGTATGGGCAGAACTGTGCACACTGTTCTTGTCCCAAACTCATCAGCTAGGTAAATTATCCTTTAGTTCCTTCATACTCAAAGGTATATCATATCGAACCCATGGAAAGGAACATTTGGAATGGGAAAAAGAGTCTTCCCTAATATTCCTCAGTTTATTTTTTCTCTTAACTCACTGACTTTAACTATTGAGCCATCTGCATGGAAGGAGGAGGTAAATAGTTTATGAGGATATCTCTGTCCCACCTTGATGAGGCTACTTCCCCAATAACAATCACTCAGAGTGTTGATGAGCAATGTGGATGGTTATGCACCAAGAGGGCTCTGAAATATGTCCAAATACTATTTTAATTAAATTAATATCAAGATCATGCCGTGCTCAAAAATGAAAATGTATTCCCTAGTCTGTTTCCTTCTCAAAGATGTCAAGCTGCATTGTTTGAAGTTGCTTATCAGAAGATATACAATGAGATTAAAGGAAAATATTAGATACTCCAATAATAATATATAACATAAGATGCCATTCATTTAAATATAATCTATCTTTATCACATTTCCAGGGAGCTATTAAAGCCCAAATAGTAATTTCCCTTGCATTTTTCAGTTAAAGTTCAGAGAATTAAAACTCCAAATTTCTTAAAATCCAAAGAACCTAAAGTTCAAAATAAAGTTTTCTTGCCTTCATGAAAGTTCAGAGAAATGAAGGACCAAAAAGTATCCTGCCTCGCTTCTTATTCTGCTCAGTGTTACCTAGAAACTTTCTCAAGGCATGTGTAGAGTTGGGGTTCTTCAGCAGCTTTAGCCTATGTTGTCCCTTACTGGAATGGGTGTGGTACCTCCAGGGATCCAGAGATTGTATAGGTTCAATGTCAAGTCTGTGATGTTTTAAAGAGTTCAAATAATTAATAGAACACACAAGATAATCATATCATGACTCATAATCCCCAATTAACAAACAAAGAATCAATCTATGATAGGTACCTTACAGCTGACATTAATCACTGCTTCCCAGAATTCATGCCCTGTGGAATCCCTTATTATTGTGTGTGAGCTGGGCCTAGTGGTCTTGTTTCTAACAAACAGAATATATCAGAGTGATGGGATGTCATGTCAGTAATTAGGTTACAAAAGACTGTGGCTTACATCTTAGTAGTACTCTCTCCATCTCTGGTTCTTTTCACTTGCTTCATTAACGTTAGCTGCTGTGTTGTGGAGTGCCCAAGAAAGGGGCCCAATATGTCAAGGAACCTGCCAGCAAGGGATGAGCCTCTCAGTTCAACAGTTTTTGAGGAACCGCACTCTGCCAACAGCCATGTGAGGGAGCTTGGAAGCAAATTCTTATTCACTTGAACTTTGAGGTGATTGCAGCACTGGATGATACTTTGCAGCCTGTGAAGGACCCTGACATGGAAGGCCCAGCTACGCTGCACCTGATTCCTGACTCACAGAAGCTGTGAGATAATAAATGTTTCTATTTTAAGGCACTAAGTTTTGGGATACTTTGTTATGCAGTGATGGATGACTAATATGCAGGCCAAGCCACAGCCCCTAGGGAAGTAATCCTAGGCAAATTATATTGTCCTTATCCAGTACTCAGAATTACTAAAGATTGTGGCAAAAACTCAGTGTCATCTGAAAGAGAAATGATAGGTGGAAGGAATCTTGGTTTTACCCTTGCCAGGGATGTCTATCCACCAAATATCTGGAGTTTATGATCTGTGAAGTTCAATTCAAATTGGAGATATTTCTCACCAAGACGTTAATTTTGGACTTGTATATTTAATTAAAAATATTTATTTATTTTCAGAGAGGGAGGGAAACATACATAAGCCAGAGAAACATCAATTGGTTGCTTCTCGCATGACCCCAACTGGGGACCTGGCCTGCAACCCAGGCATGTGCCCTGACAGGGAATCAAACCAATAACCTTTCGGTTCACAGGCCAGTACTCAATCCACTGAGCTATGACAGCGAGGGCTGTATATTTAATTATTTAAAATACTGACCTGAGGGTGTGTTTATTAATTTTAGAGAGAGTGGAATGGGGGGGCAGAGAGAGAAAGAGAAAGAAACATCAATGTGAGATAGAAACATTAATTGTTTGCCTCCTGTATGCGCCCCTACTGGGGATTGAACGTGCAACCTGGGTATGTGCCATGACCGGGAATAGAACCTGCAACATTTTGGTGTACAGGATGATACTCCAACTAACTGAGTCACCTGGCTAGGGCTGGTCTTGTATATTTAAAAGCCAATTCCATAATTATAAAAACTAGACTCTTGAATCAATGCAATCCTCTACAGACTGCCAAGTTCACAATACCCCTTCTTTATATTGAAGTTTAAGGCCTATAACCATGGCCCTGGCTCCACTGAGAGATCATTCTCATGTCATTTTAGTTTAATTTTAATTCTTGTCTACTTCTCATTCCATGTTCTTTGTTCAATGCATCAGGTATTTTGACTGAAGGAAGTCTAGTGAATAATACCCTGAATTCTGAACCAACAGATATTTAAGAAAAAAGAGTAAGGCAGATGGAAAATGAAAATAGCCCCTTATTCCCAAATAAGCTAATAGATAATCTAGCTTATATATGTGGATAAGTGAGCTTCCTAATAATGCATTGCAGACTTATTCACCCAGAGGCAGCAATAGACTTTAACATTGCCTTACCCTTCCCCATGAATATTTATGTTTCTATAAAACTTTCCTCATGGAAGAGCAGAGCAGGACACACACCCTCTGTAGACAGCTTAACTCTCAACAGCAAGAGTACATAAAGGAGCTGGGACAAATGGAACAGTCTTTTTATGACCACTTGGGTGGGTCCCATATTCCTGGGAAGAAGTGAGGAGGTGGAGTCGTGGAAAACAACATGAAGAATGAGGGAATGTGTTCTCTGCTTTTCATAGTTATCAGATAAGATTGATTAATACCCTGCTATGGTGATAAAACATGGTGATATTTCAGGCTCTTTCGGGGGATGGCATGAAGTGAGAAGGAATTATATAATGCTTAGAGCTGGGGAAAGCTAAGAGGGCTGGATCTTGGCAAACTTGTTTAGTTGATGATGTGATTTTACGTTCTACCGCAAGTCCTTCAACATTTGCATCTCTCTCACTTCCAAATTCTAGAAGCCAGGACCTCCTTCAGACCTACATTCCATTGGAAATATCAAAATGCTCTGACTCTATCAAGATCAGCCCCCATTCCTGATAAACTAGTATATGAATACTCCTTTTGGGGGGAAATACCTTTTAACCAGCACCTCTGTGTTTTACTCCAAAAGAGTGAATTTTGATACTATATGGCAAACTTATTAGGAATTAAAAATACAGACAACCACCTCCTAGTGAGGTTGGCTCTAGTTTGTACTCAAAATTGTACTAATTGTTCTATTGCTTGACATAGTAATGTAGTACCTTTGACTTATAAAGCAAATCTCAGCCAGGATCCCTGGAAAATTCCATTTTCTTGGGTGACACTATTTCTTGTTTGGAAGGCTTACATAGTCCCACAGCAAAGGGAATTCAATTTTGGGTTTTTGGGGAAGTTGCCAGGGATGAAAAACTCTCCTGGAAGAGATTATAAATTGAGGAATATGATGGCATTCTGCACTGTCAATTTCACTTGGATGAACATATGACATAGCCTTTTGTCTTACACAGAAAAGCTTTACCAGTGTTATTGAAAGGTAAATATCTACAGCAGCCAGATACCCTAGCCAGGATTTTATGCTCTTCTGGAAAGATCAATTTACATCTAAAAGGTTTTATTACTTCTTATGGAGAATCAGGGTGTTAAGAAATAACCACGACAGCCCTGGCTGGTGTGGCTCAGTGGATTGAGTGCCAGCCTGCGAAGCAAGGGGTTGCTGGTTCAATTCCCAGTCAGGGCATATGCCTGGGTTGCAGGCCAGGTCCCAGTAGGCGGTGCAAAAGAAGCAACCACACTTTGATGTTTTCGTCCTTCTCTTTCTCCCTTCCTTTCTAAAAATAAATACATAAAATATTTAAGAAAAATAAATAACCATGTTAAATCAAATATTCTCACAAAGAGAAGGTTCGGATTTTGCTTTGTGTTTAGCCTTTTTATGTTGATCAATTCTGAGAATGACAGAGGTATTTTCACACATTTCTGACAACACCTGAGCTCCCCTTCTCATGCATTAGTTCTTATCAAATGCATTTGACTATAGCACAATGCAACATTTACCCTCAGTCCCACTATGACAGAACATTATGTATTTTTACACAGCTTACCTGATGTCCAGAGATATTTGCTTTATGTATGTATTTGTATTGAGATGTAGAAGGCTAGCATGCAGAAAGGGAGGGAGTTAGGGAGATTGGAACGGTAATGGCTCTCTGGTTTTGTTCTTTTGTTTTATTTTAAATACAATTTTTAGATAGCTTGGCCTGAAAGTCAATTTCTGGAATACCTGGTAAAACCCATTCTTTGCTCTTTTTCTTTCACAGTTAGAGCCAAACACAACCAGCCAAGCCTGGATCTACACCGGATAGAATAAGAGTCTATCTATGGAATATAAACAGAACCAAAATAAAACTAGATCCAAAATCTCTTTCTTTGGGGTACAGCCCTTTTGTTTTTGTTATTCTTTGAGACAAGCATTTCAAGTATCTTGTTAAAATGCCCATATATTTTCAGGTGGAGGTAACATATTAAATTATCATTAGCAGGTTAAGAGATGATTCAACAGATTACATAGCAGATATGGCCTTATAAAGAAATGGGAGAAACGTTTCCATGGGAAGTGGCAAGGGAATGCTCTGGAAACTAATTGTAATTAATACCACTGCTGCAATCACTAGTATGTCACACCATCATCACTTTGGATGGCCAGTATGTGCCCAGTGTTTTACAAACATTACCACATTTCCCAGAATCCATTTGAAGTGGATATCAGTATTATCTCAATTTTGCAGTTGAGAAAACTGAGGCATAGAAAATGGGAATTTTCTACACAGTGTTTCTCAGATAGAAGATGTGAACTTAGGGTTCTAACTCAAGTCAAGCAGAAAATGAATACAGTTGACCCTTGAACAAAAAATAACGTGAGGGGTTAGTGGCCACAAGCCTCACACGGCCGAAATCCACATATGAACAAAATAGGTTTGAACTGTGTAGGCCCAATTACAGGTTTTTATTTTTTTGCAATACGTAAATACAGTAGGCCTTTGTATCTGTGGGTTTCACACTGGAAGATTCAACCAAGGATGGGTCAAAAACAGGATTTTCTGTCTTTGGTTGGGAATCTTCAGTTGAGAATGTCAAAATGCCTTTTTTGATCTGCTGTTTGTTGAAGCTGCAGGTGTGAGGGGGCTGACTGTAGAGTCACAAGTTATATGTGGTTTTCAATTGCATGGGGATAGTGGCCCTTAACTAACTCACTGCCCCCTTGTTCAGGATCAACTGTACTACCACAGGAGGAATCTTATCAGACAATTAACAAACATTGCCTTCTGGAACACTTTGCTCAGGTATGGCTTAACTTCCTGTTATGGGTGGAAAAATGTGAACAACCTAAACAACTCATGCTACAAGTCTCACTAATTTGCAGGGGAGGGATAGGCTCAGAACTCATTGATTCCAGCTTGGATTGGGCACCCACACTATGAAACTTTGTCAGTTGTGGGAAAACATAAGTATCATTGTACAAATTCAAATTTCACTGTCAAGATCTTAAATTCAAGCTGTAGCAGCTCCCGACTTTGTAAAAATGAATTTAAATTGCTCACTATTTGTGCCACTTGGGGAAGAAATTTTACCTCTTCACTTTTAGGTTTTTAACCTATAAAATGGAGATAAGAATACCTTGTAGAATTGTTGGAAGTATCTATGTGTATGAAAATTTTTTGCAAACTATGTAGAATGCTACACAGATATGCAGATTATCATGTATGGGTCATAACAGGAACATCATTTCCTGACCAAAGGTACACTTTGTTGCTTGAATTTAATAAGTAATGTTGAGGACAAAGGAAGAAAAGGAGACTAGTGGCTTTCACAGTTCTCCCTACTCTGTTTGGTTTGTGCAAGTCTCTATTCTGGCAGCTGATGCACTCACTCAATGTAGACTGGCTTGAATTTAGTTTCTCATGGATGCTTTGCAAGCACTATGAGTGGCTAATGAAACTTCAGCAACATGATGGTGTGAATGAAGATCATTTATTTTCCTCTCTGACATTTGTAGATGGAGGATATCAAAGTCTTGTATAGTAGAGATAGAAAGAAACTGTGGCTGGTATGTATAAACTGTGGGTCTAAGAGAAATATTTCTAACAACCCAACAACTCTATAGGGTGTGTTCATTTAGCTGAACTACCATGTGTGCATTGTGTGCAATGTGTGCATTGTAGTTTGAGAACATAATCTCAGTTCTGTCACTGGGAAAATCTGGAAAGTTATAAAATTTGTTTTTATAAGCTCTAGCATTTTAATAAGTAATGCCATATAATTGAGCACTTATAATGTGCCAAGAATTATGTTATGTGCTTTATAAAAACATATGTAATTCTTGTCACATGTCTTGGGCTATTTTTTACAGAGTGTTCCTATGTATCCTGCACTATGCTATGTACTTTCTGTATATTATCTTTTTTGATCATCACAGTAAATTGATTAGGTAGGTGCTACTATTATTTTTATTTTATAGAGAAGGAAACTAAGACCCAGTAGTAGGAAGTTATTTGCTTATGATCACAAATATGGATTTTTCAAGATGATGGCAGCGTAGGTGGAAGCTACACTCACCTTCTCTCAGGACCAAATTGGAATTATGACGGGGGACCCAAACATACGCGGAATTTATTTATTAAAAAATTTGTATTTATTCTTACATATTTAAACTTCAGTCACCTTCAAAGTACTCTCCATTTGTTGCAATACACCTATCAAGACATTTTTTACACTGCTCAAAACATTTGAACACATCAGTTTTGATGCCTTTTACTGCTTCTGCTGATTTTTGTTTCACTTCTTTTAAATCAGCAAAATGTTTCCCTTTGAAGGACTTGTTTTCATCTGGGGAAACAAAAATAAGTCCCTTGGGGTGAGAATAGGGAAGGCGGGGCATGTGTGGTCATGCCATTATTTCTCAGAAACTGCTGAACACTCAGCATGGCGTGGACAGGTGCGCTCGTAAATCCCCCATCATGAAATGGGCAAATGTGTTGAAAGAGTCTTCAAAAAATTCACTGAAGCTGAACACAGCCTCTCACAATAACGCCAGCTGATACACTGATACAGATGGGTTCCTAGAACACTCACCTAATGGTGGAAGCCTGTATTACAAGGGGGCCTGCCCACCTTTTTTGTTTCCCCCTCATACAACTAAATTAAAGAAAAATCATCTTGAATAACTACTGAAGGGTAACTGAAGAGGAGTTTTATAACTAAGGATTTACAGAAGAAGTCACATCAATTCTTGTAGGAAGGGTGGAGATGCAAAAAGGCCTGGCTCCACTTCCATGGGTAGTGGCTGAGGTTCTGGAGAAATATCTCAGCTGCACTGGGGTTCCCCCTGAGAAGCATGGGGTTTAAACCCTAAGCTGAGCTCCCCATCCTAGAGCACTAGAGCCAGGAAGAGATACCCGCATAACATCCAGCTGTGAAAAGCAGCAGAGATTCTGTCCACTAAGGAGGAACGGAGTTTGCTGGAGACACAGGCACTCTCTTAAAGGGAAACACACACAATTTCATTCACAGCCACTCACCCTGGGTTCTGGAGGAGGGCGGGCGGAGAAGAGTAGAGTTGTCTAAAGAAAATTTGGGATTTGTGGCTCTGAGGAGGGAGCTGGGGGGAGGGGCAGAAGCCAGGATCCTATGCTAAGTCATTCTTCTACACCACAGATGCCATCTTTCTTGAGTGGAACACACCCCTCTGTGTGGCATCAGCCTTGGGAAAAGCAATAGTCCTGCCCACATGACTCCCTTTCACCCACCCTAAGGCACTTAAACCCTGCTAAGGAGTCAACTGCTTTGGTGAGGGTGTAGAGGTCTTGGATGATTCAGGGGGTGTCAGTGACTGAGTTGTCTGGCTTTGGTATGGGGGTCATTCTCCTCACTTTCCTGATATCCTGACTGTCACTTCCTTCTCATGAGAGATTTTATAAAACCACCCTCTTGGCTCCTGACAGATCCAACCTCTGGGCTCTGGAGGCCCCAACTGCTTTACTCCTAGTGGCTCTGCCCTGCCTCAGTCCAGGACACATTGAGGTGTGTGGCTTTGAGGTAGGGACCATACCTACTAACTTCTCTGAACCTTAAGTTACACCTTCCCCTCATGGGATATCCACTAGCCCATTCCTTGTTTCCACCATAGGCTTTTTCAGTGACTGAGCTTAACAAGCAGCCTACAGCCAGAAGCAGTTGCAGGCAGATCTTGGGGTGCCTTGGGACTGCTGCTGACCTGCCTATGGGCTCAAAGCTGGTAAAACCTGGTCTTGGTGCACAGCATGGAACTTCCCATGTACAACCAAACCAAGAGACTTGCTTGTAACTCCACACAGACTATCAAGGGCTTGACATGCTGTCTGACATTGGCCTTCACCAGAGTCCCTTCCAAGAGGCCCAGAACCAATAATTCCAATGGCCAGCATCAGACAGCACCAGAACAGGATCCAATAAGCTTCATGATAAGCATAACCGAAGGGAGATCTCAGCAGGCAATAAAACCTGATGAGGCGAACTCTGCTTTGTGAGGTCAGCACCTGCCTAGCATACTGTGGTTAGGGCTGAACCTCACAGTCATCCAGTCTGGGGGTCAATCCCATGCATAAATGGGCCAATAGTAATCAAGACTCAATTACAATAGGAGGGTAATCTAACCCACACAAGGGACATTCCTAGACCACCCAGCTCAAGTGATCATGGAGACTTTGCCACTGGGTTCCACAGGACTAATATTACATATGACCCCTCCATGAAGACTGGGAATCATAGCAGATATATCTAATATATTGAAACATATGCAAACAGCCAGTCAAAATGAAAAGACAAAGAAATAAACCTCAAGTGAAAGAACAGAAGAACTCTCCAGAAAAAGAACAATGAAATGGAGGCAATCAATTTATCAGATATAGAGTTCAAAGCAATGGTTATAATGATGCTCAAGGAACTTAGAACTATAACAGCATGAAAAATGACAGACACCATGGAAAAGAACCAGTTGGAAATGAAGAATACAATATCTGACATTAAGAAAACATTAGAAGCAGAGGATCAAATCAGGAATTTAGAAGACAAGATAGAAAAAACAGCCAAAGAGAGCAGCAAAAAGAAAAAAAATAAAATTGAAGATTGCTCAAGGGAACCTTTGGACAATGTGAAGCATAATAGCATCCACATCATAGAGGTACCCGAAGGAGAAAAGAGAGAGCAAAGGATCAAGAACCTATTTGAAGAAACAATAACTGAAAAATTCCCTAACATGGTGGATGAAAAAGACACACATGTCCAGGTTGTGCAAAGAGTCCCAAACAAGGTGAACCCAAAGAGACCCAACCAAGGCACATCATGATTAAAATGGCAAAGGTTAAAGACAAAGAGAGAATCTGAAAAGATACATGACAAAAATAGCTACCTACAAGGGAGATTCCATAACACTGTTAGCTGATTTCTCAACAGAAATATTTCAAGCCAGATGGGATTAGCATGAAATATTTTAGTGATGAAAAGTAAGAACCTACAACCAAGACTACTTTTCCCAGCATGGCTAATATTTAAAATTAAAGGAGAAATAAAGAGCTTCCCAGAGAAGAAAAAGCTAATGAAGTTTGTTACCACCAAACCATTAATACAACAAATGTTAAAGAATCTGCTTTAAGAATTAGAAGAAGCCATGGCTGGTGTGGCTGAGTGGATTGAGTGCTGGCTTATGAACCAAGGGATCACTGGTTCGATTCCCACATGCCTGGGTTGCGGGCAAGGTCCCTGGTCGGGGGCACATAAGAGGCAACCACACATGGATGTTTCTATTCCTCTCTTTCTCCCTCCCTTCCCCTCTCTCTAAAAATAAATAATAAAATCTAAAAAAGAGGAATTAGAAGGAGAAGAAAAAAAATGGAGGGACATAGTTAAAAGAACATATGGCAATAAATACGTACCTATTGATAATCACTTTAAATATAAATAGCTTAATTGCTCCCATTAAAAAAAAAATAGGGAGGCTGAATGGATAAGAAAGCAAGGCCCACATGTATGATGTCTATGAGAGATCCACCTAAAAAATACACACAGACTAAAAGTAAAAGGAAGGAAAAAACATTTCAGGCAAATGAAAATGAAAAAAAAAACTGGGGTAGCAATACTTATTCTGACAAAATTAAATTTAAAACAAAGATATATTAAGAGACAAAGGAGGATGCTACATAATTATAAAGGGAGCAATCCATCGAGACAATATAACCCTTGTAAACATTTATACACCCAAAATTGAAGCACTAAATATATAAAACAAATCTTGATGGACATAAAGGGAGAGGTTGACAATAATACAGTTATAGTGATGTCAACACCCCATTGACATCAATGGATAGATCTTCCAGACAAAAATAAATCTACAAGAAAACATTGGCCTTAAATGACTTATTAGACCAGATAGATTTAATTGATATTTTCAGAGTATTACACCCTAAGAGAGCAGGATATTCATTTTTTCAAGTACACATTGAACTTTTTCCAGATAGACCACATATTAGGTAATAAAACAAGTCTCATTAAAGAAGACTGAAATCATTTCAAGCATCTTCTCCAACCACAGTGGTATAAAACGAGGAACAACTCATAAGGAAAAAAGTGGAAAACCCACAAGGACTTGGAAGCTAAATAACATGTTATTAAAAGATAAATGGCTTATCAATGAGATCAAGGAAGAAATGAAAAAATAGCTTGAATCAAATTAAAATGAGAACGTAACAATCCCAAAACTATTGGAAACAGCAAAAGCAGTCCAAAGAGGAAAGTTCAAAGCTTTACAGGACTACCTCCAGAAAAAAATTGCAAATAAACAATCTAACTTTACATTTAAAGGAACTAGAAAAGAAACAATGAACAAGACCCAAAGTGAGTAGAAGAAGGTAATAAAAATCCAAACAAAAATAAACAAAATAGAGTCTAAAACACAATAGAAAAGATCAATGTAACCAAGAGCTAGTTCTTTGAAAAGATAAGCAAGATTGATAAACTTTAAACAAGACTCAAAGAAAAAAACAGAGAAAACCCAAATAAATAAAATCAGAAATGAAAGAGGAGAAATAACAGCTGACACCAAAGAAAAAGAAAAGATTGTTAGAAAATATCATGAACAACTATATGCCAATAAACTGGACAATCTGGACAAAGTGGATAAATTTCTAGAAACATACAATCTTCTAAAACTAAATCAGGAAGAATCAGAGAATCTGAAGACAAATTACACCTAGTGAAATTGAAGCAGTAATCAAAAAACTCCTAACAAACAAAAGCCCTAGATGAGATGGCTTCACAGGCAAATTTTACCAAACATTCCAAGAACTAACACCTCTTCTTTTCAAAGTATTTCAAAAAATTCAAGAGGAAGGAAAGCTCCCAAACTCATTTTATGAGGCCACCATTATCGTAATTCCAAAACCAGATAAAGAAACTACAAAGAAAATTATAGACCAATGTCCCTGATGAGCATAGATGTAAAATTCCCTACAAAATATTAGCAAACTGGATCTAGCAATACATTGAAAAGATCATACACTAGGATCAGGTGGGATTTATTCTGGGGATCAAAGGTTGGTACAATATCCACAATCAATAAATGTGATGTACCACAAAACAAAATGAATGATAAAAAGCACAAGATCATATCAATAAATGCAGAAAAAGCATTTGATAAAATCCAGCACCCATTTATAATAAATACTCTCAGCAAAGTGGGAATAGAGGGAACATATCTCAACATAGTAGAGGCCATATATGAGAAACCATAGCCAAGCTCATACCCAATGGGCAGAAACTAAAAGTGTTTCCCTTAAGATCAATAATAAGATAGTAATGTTTGCTTTTACCACTCTTATTCAATATAGTGCTGGAAGTTCTAGCCCCAGCAATCAGACAAAAAGAATAAATAAATGGTATTCAAGCTGGAAATGAAGGAGTAAAAGTGTCATGATACTGTATAAAGAGAACCCTAAGGATTCCACCAAAAAACTACTAGAACTGATAAAGAAATTCAGTAAAGTAGCAGGATACAAAGTTAATATCCAGAAATCAGTTGCATTTTTATACACCAATAATAAACTATCAGGAAGGGGAACTAAAAAAAAAAAAACACCATTTACAATTGCTTAAAAAAATGAAGTACCTAGTAATAAATTTAACTGAGAATATAAAAGAACTGTACTAAGAAAATTATAAGACACTGAAGAAATTGAGGAAGATGCATGTAAGTGGAAGCATATACTGTGTTCACAGATAAGAACAGTTAACATCATTAAAATGTTCATTCTACCCAAAGCAATTTATAGATCCAATGCAATTCTTGTCAAGATACTAATAGCAGATTTCAGAGACCTAGAAAAAAATATTTCAAAAATTTAGATGGAACCACAAAAGATCCCCAATAGCCACAGTAATCTTGAGAAAGAAGAACAAAGTTGGAGGTCTCATACTACCTGATATCAAACTATACAAGGCTGTAGTAATCAACACAGCATCATATTGGCATAAATACAGACATATAGAACAGTAGAACAGAATGGAGAGTCCAGAAATAAATCCACACCATTATAGCCAATTGATATTTGACAAAGGAGACAAAAATTAACAATAGAGTAAAGATAGTCTATCCAATAAATGGTGTTGGGAAAATTGGATAATGCATGCAAAAATAATGAAACTAGACCACTTTGTTACAGCATACACAAGAATGAACTAAAAATGAAGGGCTTAAATGTTAGACCTGAAATCATAAAAATCCTGGAAGAAAACATAGACAGTTATATCTTGGATATTTCTCATAGCCATATATTTCTGATATATCACCTTGGGCAAGGGAAACAAAAGGAAAAAGTAAACAAATGGGACTACATCGAACTAAAAAGTTTTTGCCCAGCAAAAGAAAGCATAAACAAAATGAAAAGTACCCACTGAATGGAAGAACATATTAGCTGATACATCACAGAAGGGCTTTATATCTAAATTTTATAAGGAACTTATAAAACTCAACACAAAAAAATCCAAACAATCCAATTAAGAAATGGGCAAAAGGTGCGGGGGGGGATAAATGGGGAAAGAAGGGGAAGGGTCTATTCAAGGAACATGTGTAAAGAATCCATGGGTATGGACGACAGAGTAGAGATTGACTGTGGGAGGAGGGTGGGTGGTTGGCGAGGTAGGGGAGAGCAACAGGGGAAAAATTGGGGCTACTGTAATAGAACAAGAATAAAAAAATGAAATAGGATTAAAAAAATGGACAAAAGACCTAAATAAACACTTCTTCAAAGAGGACATATACTAAACAGACATGTCAACAGACATATGAAAAAATGCTCTA
Organism: Mormoops blainvillei; assembly: GCA_004026545.1. Lineage (NCBI taxonomy): Eukaryota > Metazoa > Chordata > Mammalia > Chiroptera > Mormoopidae > Mormoops > Mormoops blainvillei. The sequence continues at coordinate 5,782 of PVJD01011402.1, read as the reverse complement.
TGTCATTAATCATTTGAGAGATGCAAATTAAGACCACAATGAAATGTTACCTCACACCAGTCAGAATGGGTATTATCAATAAATCAACAAACAACAAGTGTTGGCAAGGAAGCAGAGAAAGGGGAACCCTTTTGCACTGTGGGTGGGAATGCAGATTGGTGCAGCCACTGTTGGAAAGCAGTATGGAATTTCCTCAAAAAATGAAAAAAGTGGAGCTGCCTTATGATCCAAAAATTCTACTTCTGGGAATATATCCAAGAAATCTGAAACACTAATTCAAAAGTATATATGTGCTGCTATGTTCATTGCAGCATTATTTACAATAGCCAAGGTTTGGAAGCAGCCCAAGTGCCCGTCAGTAGATGAGTGAATAAGAAAGCTGTGGTACATTTATGAAATGGAATACTAGTCATCTGTAAAAAGAAGGAACTCTTACGTTTTTGACATCATGGATGGACCTGGAGAGTATTATGCTAAGTGAAATAGCGCAACCAGAGAAAGACAAGTACCATATGATTTCACTTATATGTGGAAGGTGGAATCTAATGAACAAAATAAACAAAGCAAATAGAAACAAACTCATACAGACAGAGAACAGACTGACAAAAGTTAGAGGAGGGGGTTTTAGAGACTGGATGAAAAAGATAAAGGGATTAAGCAAAAGAAAAAAATCTCATAGATGCATAGAACAGTATGGTGATTACAAGAGGGAACAGGGGAGGAGATAGAAGAGGGTAAAGGGGGAGTAAATGGTGATGGAAGGGACTTGACTCAGGATGGTAATCTCACAATACAATATACAGAGGAAGTCTTGTAGAATTGTTTACCTGAACCTATATAATTGTATTAATCAGTGTCATCCCAATAAATTCAGTATAAAAGATCACACATGTAGAAAGTAGTAGAATTGGAATTTTAAATCTGTCTTGCAAGGGAGGAGTTGAGTCTTCTTCATATGAAGATGTAGCATTGGGTTTACAAAAGTGGGGATAAAAGGTAAATGCTTGACTCAGGTGGAATATTTTTCATCTAATCGTTAATTCAACTCTTTTTTTTCAAGATATTCAGGTCAAAACTCTTGGAGTCATCCTTAAGTTTCAAACCTACATTTAGTATATCAGAAAATCCTTCAAAATATAGTATATTCATAAGGCAACCACTCCTCACCCTCACTGCCTCCACCTTAGTGTAGGTCACCATCTTTCATTTGAATGACTATGGCATCTACCTATTTTTACTGTGCCCTCTGTGGCAAACACCACCAGCTGCCAAACAAAACTCATTTGACTCTTTTTAGATAGTCAAAGAAACACAACTATACGTGCAACTGTCTTTCTGGACTACATATCACAACATTGCTTTCTGTTCCCCCTGTAAGTCTTCATCAATAGAATGTTAGAAGTGATATGTGCCATTTGTGAGTCAGGGGTTTGTGACATTTGGACTTGCTTCCTCTATACTGTCATCATCTTTTTGTATATGCTGGAACCTGGATATCATGACAATCTGGCTTTGACCTTACTGACATGACAAAGCCCTAGGTGATAGTGGGGTAGTAACTTGGAAAAGATCTGGGTCCATGAATTACCACGAACAGTTGACTTGCTCTATGAGTATGAACTGTTCATATTAAGGCTAAGAGAAAAAAATAAATTCTTTGTTCTTTAAGTTACTATAGCTTTGACTCTCTTTGTTATAGCAGCCTAGCTTTACCCTAATACATCACATACAGTCTGTTCTCTACACAGCAGGTAGAGTAAACCATATAAAAACATAAAATATATCACTGCTTCTCCATTAAAAACTCTCCAGTGACTCCCTATTTCTCAGAGTGTAAAAGCCAATGTTTTTAGAATGGCCTATAAAGCCCAACAAGACTTGATCATACTCATAACACCTATATTACCTCTCTGACTCTTCTCTAGTCATTTTCCCACTGACCCACTCATTGGCATCTTTCCTATTTTTGGACATGTCAGGCACACACACCCTCCACATAGTCTTTGCCCATATTGTTCCTTCTGCTTAGAAAATTCTTTCACAGATGTCTGCATGGCTTATTCCCTCACTTGATTAAGGTCTTGGCTCAAGTGTCACTTTTTACAGAGAGGACTTTTCTGGACCACCCTATATGAAATAACATCCCCATCACTAACTAGCTCTGGATTTAGTTTTATTTATAGAACTCATCATTAGCTGACATGTTCATTTGTTATTTTCCTTCACCATTTAGAATTGTACAGTCCATTATAGCAGGGCATTTCATTCACTGCTATACACCTAACACCTAAACAGCACCTAGAACACAGGACTCAGTAAAAATCCACAAAGTCAATGGTTCTCAGACTTCAGTGTGCATGAGAATCGCTTGAGGTACTTGTTAAAATGCTGACTTCTGGGGACATATCTCTTCACATTCTGATCCAGATGCTCCGGGGTGGGTCTCAGATTTTTGCTTTAAAAAAAATACATCTACCCCTTATAATTTTGATATAGGTGGTAAGGTGACACCTATTCGATAAACACTGCACAAGACTTTTAAGGACAATGAGGACTTTCTCAATGATGTATCCATAATTCCTTGTGTGGTGTTCCACGCATAGTTGATGCTCAACAAATATTATTTAAATGGATTAATGAACAACATATTCATTACCCTTTCTTAAATTTCAGGCATCCTACTATATTCCAAGACTATCCTAGTGGCAGCACCTTAATCCTTAAACCCATTTACACAACAGTCCAAGTCCCTTAAGGCCTGGGAGTCTACTCAGCGCTGTTACAACGTGGATTAAGCTTTTAGTTAAGACAGTGCTTCTCAAAATTTAATGCTTTCATGAATCATCTGAGTATCTTGTTAAAATGCAAACTGATTTAGTAGGCTTGGGTGGGCCCGGGATTCTGCATTACTTACAAATTTATAGGTTATGCTGATCCTCCTGGTTGATTAACCATACATTGAGTGGCAAGGCTTTAAGCAAAGAAAGGGTAGTGGGAGTTGCTAGCCAGGCAATTGCTGTTTATTTGGGGCTATTTGCTTCTCTCTTACAGAGAAACTTCCTTGCCTAAGGCTCAAAAGTAGCTGCTTAATTTTCAAGCTCTACCAACACCCATACATGTTTTAATTTAAAAAGACCCCAAATCAAGATAGACATTTCTGTAACTATAAAATTCATGGATATAAATTGTAGGGTTTTTTTTAGGTGGATGGAATAATGTTCCTGTCTTTGTTTAATTAAAAAATGTGACAAGGGCGGTTTGGAGGTGACAGATGCCTTAAAGTGCTACAAAGAACTTGGATGAAAGAATTTTTGTTGAATGTATTAGTCTTCCAGTCTACCACAGATGAGGTGACTTAAACAACATTTATTTCTCACAGTTCTGGAGGCTGAGAATCTGAGATCAAGGTGTCATCAGCATGGTAGGTTTCATTCTGAGGCATCTTCTTTTGACTTGTAGTGTCAGCCTTCTTGCTGTGTGCTCACAGGGCCTCTTTGTGTGTGTCTGGGGATAGGGCAGGGAGAAAGCCCAAACTCTCTGGTGTCTCCTCTTATAAGGACACTAATCCTATCTGATTAAAGTCCCAGCTTATAACTCATATAACCTTAATTACTTCCTTAAAAGTCCTATCTACAAAAATAGCCACATGGAGTTCCAACATATGATTTAGGGGTAACAGAGACATTTAACACATAACAGTGAACAAGACCTGGGTACAGTACCTCTCTTCATTTAGGTCACCTGTGTTGGGTACTGTGGTGGGGGAAGATAATGCTTTCTTTACCCTTCCTGGCCTTTAAAGAATCCTAAAATTCCCGTTGTCACAAAATTCTCTCACCTTAATGCATTTAGATGCCAGAAGTTCCTCATGACAATTGAAATGCCCTGAAATTAGGAAAAGAATAACTATTTAATCAACATGAACAGTGCTTTAAACTCTAGGTCTTCTTATTTAGGCTTCAGGGGATCTCTGAACTCCCCCAAATTTAATGAAATATTTTTGTATGTACATATGTATGTGTTGTCTGTAATGTTTTTCCCTAGGGAGAGAGTTCATAGCTTATAAAGAATTATAGGATGTATTCTGCAATTCTCTAAATGGTAAGAATCTTCTTAGATATGAGGATGACAGAGTTTAGGTCAGGGGATTTTGAATTGTGGAGAAAAATGCACAACACTTTATTCCAGTTTCTTTTGTGTGTCTATTTCCCTCCATGAGATTGAGTCTTATTTTAAGGAAAGTCATACACTTTTGTGTATCCCTGAATCCCAAATGGTGTGTAGCATTGGAAAATTATTCAATGTATGGTTTGAAATGAAAAATGTGCTGAGGAGCCTGGGAAGCAGGGTAATGTAGGGGGAAAGGGCATCGAAGCATAGATAGAGCTCTGGGTATCTAAGTCTCTACCTAGGTATGGACAGAGAAGACATACATTCAAGGATGTCTTGTTAACTTCAGTTAGATGATACTTTTTACAGTACTAAATTCCATATACACATATTCTTTTCGGGGGTCATTTTTGATTGGAATTAAAATCTGAATCCAACATCTCAGCTCTTTTCTTCTTGTTTCCTAGTTAAGACATGCTGTTCAATCGATAAAAATGAATAATTTAAATTCAATATCCCTCTGTCACTATCAATAATACTTTTGTGAGTGATGTAGTACTATGGTAATTCAATTTGTTAGTCACTGCCACACTTTCACATGACAGTCTGCTGAAGTTGTAAACTTAATTTACTCTAGGCACTTGGCACAAGTAATATTGATGGGTTTTATCTTTAAAATTATTGATTTCCCCCCTAAAAATATCTCCTGTGTATTTGTGTTTATTGAATAAATAGGCACCTGTTTGGTTCGGGAAAACTTTTTTAAGCTAAGGAAGACTCCCACTTGGTTTTAAGCAGACCTTTGTTGAACAATTTAGACTAAGAACCTCAGGGGTGAGAAAGACCTTGGATGTTATGTTGTCCTGTCTGTTTGCTCACTTTCAAGGACAGCTTTTTATTGTATAGGGCACAGACTGCACTTCTCGATAGCTCTCCCAGTTTTAAAGTTCTCCATAGTGGAGACGAAACTGAGTATTCTGCAACTTTAACCCATTATTAGCTTTCCTGAGGGACACATTGGAAATCTATTCACCAACTACTTGCCAGTCCTTTCATATATTTGAAGACTGTTGGCATACACATACAACATTTTCCTTGTTCTGGTTAAACTTTCCTAGTAGTTTCAGTTGCTTTTCATTGGACAGGGTTTCTAGATCGCCTCACAATTGTGGTCATTCTTCTCTAGTCATACCACGGTTGTTGATATCTCTTTTAAAATGTGGCACCCAGGACCACACACAGCACTCTTGATGTGATCTAAAAAGACTTAACTTCCCTTAGGACTCTTTTTATTCATTTACTTACATTTTTCTCTTCAATGTTATTTTATTATTTCTTTTTCAAGTTAAATTTATTGGGGTGACATTGGTTAATAAGATTATATAGGTTTCGAGTGTACAATTCTATGATATGCCATCTATATATTGCATTGTGTGCCCACCCTCCAAAATCAAATCTTTTATCAGCATATATTTGGCCCCTTTTACCCTTTCCTACCACCCCACCTCCCTTCCCTCTGGTAACTACCATACTGTTGTCTGTATTTATGAGTTTCTGTTTGTTTGTTTTTCTTGTTTGTTCATTTGTTACTTTCAGTTTTCTATCCCAGATGTGAGAGAAATCATATGATTCTTAGCTTTTTCTGACTGACTTATTTTGATTAACATGATGT
>PVJD01011401.1:0-46578 GCA_004026545.1 Mormoops blainvillei | reverse complement strand
CAGTTTCCCTCCATTAGATCAGCTTCACAGGATACGAGTAGGCTCCTCTGGATCCATCTTGAAAACAACCAATTTCCCTTCAAGTTTGCATTGGCCTCTCATTATCACTTTTCTCTGCTTCTCCTTGAGCACAACTTCTTGAGACTTGTCTTTGCTTGTCCCCACTTCCTGTCCTCCATCCTCTCCTGAACTCATCCCTGTCAACCTTTCACCACTGCACCCAGCAGGTCACCGGTGAGGCCTTTACCAATCCGAAAAGTGACTTTGCAGGCCTCAGTTTACTGCACCCTTGGTCCTATATGACACAGGTGATCACGCCCTCCTTCCTCAGACACCTTCTTCCCATAGCCCTGGGTCCACTGTCCCACTGTTCCTTATTGTCTTGTGGAGGTGCTCCTCGCCTCCTTCCCTGGTCCCTCCCCGTGTCCCCACCTCTAACCATGGGAGTGGCCAGGGCTCAGGCCTCAGGGTGGTGCCCTTCTCTGTCACTCAATCCCTCAGCGAGCTCATCCAGGGACACGCTTTCAACTCCCCCCACCTGTGGCTCCCAATTTATCATGTCCAGCCTGGACCCCTGTCCTGTCTCCCAGCCTGATGTCCAAATGCCTACTCTCCGGTCCCCTCCTGCATGTCCAGTAAGCAGCTCAACCCTAACTACCAGTTTGGGGAAATACCGGGCCCAAAATAGCCCATGTGAGTTCAGTCGGCAAAGTCCTGACTGTGTTGGCAGGACAAATGATTCAGTTTCTTCCCGGAACCAATCATAAGGGGAAAAAAGGGGAAGAATGAGGCAGGAAGCCATAGAAAAGAAATTTAAGAGGTAATGTCACTCCTTGGCATCGTAGGGACGTTGTTTAGATACTGGTTCTGATGACTGGAAGAAACTCAGGTTGGAGGCTGCATTCAAAGTCCTGTACTGAGTCTGCAGCAGGCTTTCCTGTGGCTTCTGGCGGCTTAAGGCCACGTCCCTGGGACATCTCCGTCCCTTTTGAGTTCTTGTTAAAAAAGATCAGGACCGTCAAAAATATTTGCATTTTGTTCTAGCTGACACTGGACTAAGGCCCTAACCTCCCTTGGTTAGAGCATTTGCTTCTAAGTGCTTACAGTTGTGAGCCTCCTCTGCCTCTTTGAGATGTCCATGCATAACCCATACCTCCAGCACGTGTGTCTCAAGGAACTGAACACAACCTGCTTGAAACGTTGTCATTGGAAAGTGAGGGCTTCTGCCTCCAGTCTCCTGGAGGGCAGAGGCGTAACTTCCATAATTTCCAGCCGGTCGACGCTGCTGGCTGAGTCACGGTTAAAGTGACCAACCTCAGTCATCTCCCCCTAGAGTCCTGCTCTCTCCCCTCCCCCTCCTACCCATTCTCCCCTTAAAATGCCCAGCCACCTCTTTGCAAGTGAGAATGGGGCTTACCTCTTTTTTCCTACTGTCAACAGTCACTGAATAAAATCTACCACTTTAATGTCCGGCATTGCTTACCTTTGATGTTTCAAACAAAATGTAAAAAAAAAAAAAAAAGAGGCAATCGGGAATACTTATATATTGACTAGATATTTGATACCATTGAATAATTATTGTTATTTTTTTAAAGCTGGGATAATGGTGTTTTGGTTCTCTTTTCCAAAATAACAATTAGAAAAACCTATCCAGAATGTTATTTCTTCTCGCTGTTTCCAGCAGTCTCCTTTTTGACCAAACTAACATCCTTTCTGGTGGGATTTTGCCTCTTATTTGATGGGCCTACTTCTGCACCCCCTCCCCCTCCGCCTCCCACCAGTCTGTTCTCAGCAGGGCAGCTAGAGAGATCCTGGGAAAATGTGCCATATCCTGTCACGTCCCATCTCATTCAGAGTAAAAGCCAAGTCTGTTCGATCTATGAGACCTCATGGGGTCCTCTCTGACCACCACAACCCCGTGTCCTACTCTCCTGGTCAGTCCCCTTCATCCACACAAGTCTGGCTACGCTGGTAAGAGCAGGTAGGTCCAGTTTCAGGGTTTCCGCGCTATTTCCTCCTGCCTAGAACCTGCTGCCCCCAGTTACCCTTCGTGTCTTGCTGCCTCACCCCCATAAGGTCTCTGGGGCTTTCCCTGTCCCCCCTCCGTAAGTTAGTGATACCCCGTCCCTGACAGTCCTTAGGTCCCATTCCTGCTTTCTTTTTTCTCCACAGCATTTATCACCATCTGACTTATTATTTATTTCCTCTTTTGGGTCTGATATCCCACTAGAACATAAGCTATGTGAGAGGAGACTGGTTTGGTCACTACCATATCCCCAGAACTTAAAATAGTTCCTTGCACATAATAGGCACCCAATAAACGTTTGTTGAAAAATGAATGACTATTGTGTGTGGCCGTGTGTGACAAGAATTGATATACCCATTTCTGAGCAAGTGAAAAAGGACTTTTCAAGTCTGCTGGCTTTCTCCCCAGGGAAGAATGTCTCTCACATTTCCAGGGAGAAGAAAGGATCTCACCAACCTAGCGGGAGGGGCTTTGGGCCAGTCCCACGTGTTGTCCTTGTGACCTTTGCTACTGAATGTGTAGTCGATCCTGGTGCTTTCCACGAACGTACTGTGAATGCTCAGGAATGACCGAAGGATCATACCAATGGGAGTTGGTGCTTGTAGGAAAGTACTGCTGTCTGTGGAACCCCACAGCCTGTGACCGCTTTGAGGAAAAAATTCTGCTGCTGGATCATTTTCCTGACTGGAGCCCTTGACGGGGTTGTTGTCTCCCTGACGTGGCTAAGAGATGCTCTTCCTTTAAAAAGCGGCTCTCAGCTTGCTGTTGGAGCCTGTCAGAACCAAACATCGGAGTGTTAAAGCACACAGCCCTAGAAAGAGGCCTTGTGACTGACATGTGCGAGATAGGTTAACTCGGACTCAACGACTAACTCGGACTCAACAAACAACAGTGAGACCCAATGTGCCTCACTGATGGAAATGTAAGTTTGCGCCTGGCCTGAGCTGGCTGGCGTTTTCAACTTCTCGTGACAAAAGGCAGCGAGCCCTTTCCCTAAAGGTTATCCTCCATTCCGCGGCCTGAAGGAAAGCCACTCGCTCAACGGGACTGTCAGTCCGCAGAGGTCCCCGGGTGCCCAGGCCTGGTTCACTGACAGTCTGGCGAAGCCGAGACCCGTGCCTTCTACTGGGCTGCTGTGGCTCTTCAGCGTCAGTGCCAGCTGCGTGGAATGGAAAACAGATGTGGTCACTCCGCTCGGAAGGCAGAACTCAAAGCCATCCTCACAGCGCCGGCCAGCAGGCCTTGTGAACCTTGTCACTGACTCTTCAGCTGTTGACAGTGGCCTGGCAGTTTGGTCGGCCTTTTGGAAAAATACAGACTGGCAGATTAAACTATAGACTTCCCTCTTTGGGACCACAAACCATGGAAACAAATTGTGGCTGTTGATGGAACCGCCTAAGTCACCATGTCTGTGCCGCTGGTAAGGGACCAGTGTATAGCGAGGTCAGCTGGAATTGAACCGCCCAGACCTCTGCTGCCCAGACCTACCATTGAACCAGATACACAACACACCCACCGCCGGAGGTTGGGTACCACGTAAAGGTCCCCATGTCTCAGATCCACTAGCCCTGACAGCATGCCAGGCCCCTGACTCCTCGGAGGAGTCCGTCAGTGAGGGGGGCCACTGCACAGGGAGAGACGGTTGAGTCCGTGGGGGTTCTGACCCCTCCTGGGACCGCTGGTGGTGGCTCACCCCTGCTCACACTTGTCCGGTGTGCGGTGTTGCTGCCTCAGCGAATCCGCTGACTCTGGCCAGGCTGTTGTGGCCCTGTAAACTTATCTTTGTTTAGTTTCTGGATATTTGCTGTCTGACGATGATACCCCTTTGACTACAATGGGCTCAAGCTACTCGCAATGTTTAATGGCCCTTCCTCACTGTCTACCACCCACAGGCATCTGGTGTGTCGAACACTGAACTGCCTTCTCAAACGTCACCTGGAGACGGTTTCAAACCCTCCCTCTCTTGCTTCGCCCCGGTCCACACGTGTTAGGAAGGCAGGGCGCTCACTCAATATGACTGTTCTTAGAAAGAGATCATTTTTTCTTAGCCATACCGTGAGTACTCATCAAGATCAAAAGATGGGGTATTTTCTAGACCTGTTTTGAGACTTTGGGATTCCCTTCTAGGCGTGACGTTTCTTTCTTTGTCCTCATGGCATCCAGCAGGGCTGGCTGCTTCACCTCCGGTGGCTGCCCAGCAAAAAGGGAGACTAGGGGATTCAAACTTAATGCTGACTCTGTTCTTTTTTTTAAAAGTATTAACTCTTTATACGACATTCACACTGTTAAGTAATATCAAGTGGGATCGCCTGATTTTGAATGTCCCCCCCGCCAAGAATCTTGTCCCCTAAACTGAATAACAGTTACGTTGGAACCACAGTTCCGAAATTGTGTCCTCAGGCGCCCCAGGGTGCGGCGGAAGCAAACTGAGCACCGCAGAGTATGTTAAACGTTCAAGGGAAACACAAGGGTCCTCGGTATCTGTAGGACACTGTGTGAACCACAAGGACAAGGCAGATCACAGTTTCAGCATTAGACTGCCATCCTTTTAATAATGGTCTGTCTCTGTGAAGCTGGGTTTTCTGCAGTTGCTGCAATAAAAAGCAAGTACTGTATGAACATCAGTGTGGGACAGGAAATGGGGGTGGCAGTGTCCGGTCTTAATCCAAGGTTTCAGAAATTGTACAGCACCCAGTACATCCCATCAGCAAATGAGTGTGATTACTTCAAGATAGAATAAAAGCCATGGCTGGCGTGGCTCAGTGGGTTGGGTGTCGTCCCGCAAAGTGGGAGGTCGCTGGTTTGATCCCTGGTCATGGCACAAGCCTGGGTTGCAGGCCTTGTCCCCAGTTGGGGTGTGTGTGAGAGGCAATCCATCGATGTCATCAACGTTTCTCTCCCTTCCTTCCCCCTTCTCTAAAAATAAATAAATGAAATCTTTAAAAAATAGAATAAGGGTATTACCTTTTCTTTCAATTTATATGTATCATTTTTGAAATGGCTGTAAGGTTGTGACAACATAAATATGTATTGAGATATTTGAACCTGCCAACTTAATAAATGGAACCCTTAGGTACTTCTTTTGTCCTGAGTTGCTATGAAAAAATTACTGACACAAGAAGCACAACTGACTAAATTTTATAAAAATACCCTTGTTCCTCTTGTACCTGATTCTTCCAGACAAAAGGTCTGGGTGTGACACATGGTAAATTTATAGTTACTGGAATGGGACACAGTAGAGGAAGAATAATGACTTAGGGAGGGACCACTTCAGTCTCCCAGGGGCAGGAGAAAGCAAAGGAAATTAATGATTTTGGTCTGTCAGAACTGCCCCTGAAACTTCTGATTCTCCCCAGTTGTCGCGAGCCCTTTAAACTGAATTGACTGCTGAGTCAGCCGGCCCCTGCGAGGTGGCGCTGATACTGACTTGATCACCATTTTCCTTCGTCTCAACTGGAAGTCTGCCGGAGATAGCAGAGGCCGGTCCTAGCCCCTGTCCCTTCCTCACAAAACACCTGCCAGCACCTCCGGACCTCACCGTCATCCCCCAGCCATTGCTCAGTCATCCCACTTGGTGATACATGCACCCTTGAATGAGCTCTGTCTCCCTCCCTGCATCATTCCTCTGTCCCCCACTCCTGGTCCCTGGGATCACACTCCCCAGTAAAACCCTTGCACGAAAACTTTAGTGTCAGGCTCTGCTTCCTGGGGAGTGGAGGCTATGCTACCACCTATTAGACCCTATTATTATTACTTTATTCAATCAACTACTTCACCTATGATTTCTTTATTTCATCTCAGACTTTCTTTCTGGGGTCCTTTTTCTTCATTTTTGTGTTTTCACTGGACTTGCTGATTCTAAAGCATCTTTCATCAGTTCTGCAACATTCCCAGCCATTAACTCTTTTGGTACTGTCTTCCTCTTTTCTTCATATTATCTCCTTCTCCAACTCTGTTGGACCTTCTGTCGTAACTCTGCTTTCCATGTCTCTCAATCACTTCCCTATCTTTCTATCTCTTTGTCTCTCTGTGCTACATTCTGGGTAATTACTTCAGATTTATCTTTTAATTCATGTCTCCTTCAAGCCATGTATATTCTCTTGTAAATTCTTTCCTCTGAATATTTAATTTCAATTTTTATACTACTCATTTTTAGAACTTCTATCTCTTTCAATCTGCCTAATCAATTCTGATAGCCTTTGTTCTTTACTCATGGTTTAATTGCCACCTTTATTTCTTAAAACATATTAAAAATGTATTATATTCTGGGTCCAGTGGTTCTTTTTTGAAATCTCTGTGGGTCTGGTCCTGTTCACTGTAGTTTTCTGTTTGTTTGTTTCTTTTTTTTAAAGATGTTATTTATTTATTTTTAGACAGAGGGGAAGGGAGGGAGAGAGAGAGGGAGAGAAACATCAATGTGTGGCTGCTTCTTATGCACCCCCCTAATGGGGACCTGACCCACCACCCAGACACATGCCTTGACTGGGGAATCGAACCGGTGACCCTTTGGTTCACAGGCGGACACTCAATCCACTGAGCTACACCAGCCAGGGCAGTTTCTGTTTGTTTCTTAATGTGAGTTTTAAAAATAGATTTATTAAGCTATATTTTATATATCATAAATTTTACTATCTTCAAGTGTATAATTCAATAATTTGGGATAAATTTAATGAGTGGAACAGACATCACCATAAATCAGTTTTAAAACATTTTCATCCAATTTCTGGCCAAGAAGGAGGTGTAGGTAGATACACTTTGTCTCCTCATACAACCAAAAGAAGGACAACAACAAATTTAAAAACAAAAAACAACCAGAACTGCTAGAAAATTGAACTGTATGGAAGTCCAACAAACAAGGAGTTAAAGAAGAAACATTCATCCAGATTGGTAGGAGGGGCAGAGATGGAGATGGGAGACTGGGGCAGACGGGACGTGGGCAGGTAGCGGCTGGGGCATCAGGCCATGAGATGGCAGCTGGCGGTCCCACATTTGCATGTGGATAAACTGGGAGGAACAACAGGGGAGTGAGACAGACCATGCAACCCAGGGTTCCAGCACTGGAAAAGAAAGCCTTAAAACCTCTGGCTGTAAAAACCTATGGGGGTCATGGCCATGGGAAAATTCCCAGCCTCATAGGAGAGTTCGTTGGAGGGACCCACAGGGTCCTAGAGCATATACAAACCCATTCACGCAGGAATCAGCACCAAAAGGGCCCAATTTGCTTGTGGGTAGTGGGGGAAGTGAAAGCCAGGTAAGAGCTGAGCAAGTGTCATTGTTCCCTCTTGGACCCCTCCCCCACATAGAGCATCACAAGCAGTGACGTGGTTTCCCCACCCTGGTGAATACCTAAGGCTCCGCCCCTTACAACATAACAGGTGCTCCAGAGACAAAAAAATATGGCCCAAATGAAAGAACAGATCAAAGCTCCAAAAATAGAACTAACTGATGAACAGGTAGCCAACCGATCAGATGCAGAGTTCAAAACACTGGTAATCTGGTTGCTCACAGAAATGGATGAGTATGGTCACAAAATAGAGGAAGAAGTGAAGGCTATGCAAAGCGAAATAAGGAAAAATACACAGGGAACCAACAGTGAAGGGAAGGAAACCAGGACTCAAATCAACAGTTTGGAGCAGAAGGAAGAAATAAACATTCAACGGGAAGACAATGAAGAAAAAAGAATTCAAAAAAATGAGGAAAGGCCTAGGAACCTCCGGGACAACTTTAAACATTCCAACATCCGAATCATAAGGGTGCCAGAAGAAGAAGAGGAAAAGCAAGAAACTGAAAACTTATTTGAAAAAATAATGAAGGAGAACTTCCCCAATCTGGCAAAGGAAATAGACTCCTAGGAAGTCCAGGAAGCTCAGAGAGTCCCAAAGAAGTTGGACCCAAGGAAGCACACACCAAGGCACATTAAGGCACCCAAGATTAAAGATAAGGAGAGACTCTTAAAAACAGCAAGAGAAAAGGAGACAGCTGCCTACAAAGGAGTTCCCATAAGACTATCAGCTGATTTCTCAAAAGAAACCTTACAGGCAAGAAGGGACTGGAAAGAAGTATTCAAAGGTGATGAAAGGCAAGGACCTACATCCAAGGGTACTTTATCCATCAAAGCTATCATTTAGAATGGAAGGGCAGATAAAGTGCTTCTCAGACAAGGTCAAGTTAACAGAGTTCACCATCACCAAGCCCTTATTAACTGAAATGTTAAAGGGACTTATGTAAGAAAAAGAAGATCAAAACTATGACCAGTAAAATGACAACAAACTCACAACGATCAACAACTGAACCTAAAAAGAAACAAACTAACCAAGCAAACAACTAGAACAGGAACAGAATCACAGAAATGAAGATCACATGGAGGGTTATCAGCAGGGAGGGGAGGGGGGAAGTTGGGGGAAAAGGTACGGGGAATAAGAAGCATAAATGGCAGGTATGAAATAGACAGGGGGAGGTTAAGAATAGTATAGGAAATGGAGCAAACAAAGAACTTACATGTACGACACATGAACTAAGGGGCGGGAGATACTGGTGGGAAGAGGGATTCAGGGCAGAGGGGAATAAAGGGGAGAAAAAACGGGCCAACTGTAATAGCATAAACAACAACAAAAAAAACCCTTAAAAAAAAAAACAGTTTCATCCCCCTAACAAGATCCCTCAGGCCCATTAACAGGTCATCCTCATTCCCACTCCCAGCCCCAAGCAACCACTAGTCCACCTTCTGTCTCTATGCATTTGTCTCTTACAGGTTTTTCACATAAATGGAATCATAGAACATGTGGTCCCTGTGCGTGGCTTCCTTCTGTGGCGTAGCATAGTAGCCTGCTCCTTTTTATTGCTGAGCTTGTCCGTCGTGGGAATGTACCACATTTAGATATCCACGCACCAGCTGATGGACATGTAGGTTGTTTTCGGGTTTGACTCTAATCCATAGTGCTGCTATGAACATTTATTTGCATGCAAGTTTTGCGGTAATGTATGTTTTCATTTCTCTTAGGTAATTACCACAAAGTGGAATTTTTAATTCCTTCAATAATTTTTGACTTAACTTTTTGAGAAACTGCCAAATGTTTTCCAAAGTGGCTGCACAATTTTACATTCCCAGCAGCCATGTATTAGGGTCCCGGATTTTGCCACATCTGTTTTGTGTCAGTCTCAGCCTGCCTTGTGGCGAGTCCCCACAGACAGTTGCCTAATCGGAGCCAATGTTGCAGCTGGCCCCGCCCTTGTGGTTCCCGCTGTGATGGCAAGATGCACCTTGGCAACAACCACCAAGGCACTTTGAAAAAGCAGGGTTTATGACTCACGAGTCCTGGTGGGCAGGGGAAGGGAGTGCGGATCTGGGGCTCTGCCTTTATTAGGATGGAGGGTAGGGTACCAAGGGTTTCACGGGTTCGCTCCTTATGGGCAAATTTAAAACACAAGAGCAGGAATAGAGTCTGGGACCAGGGTATTAAAGAGATCAGTTAACTAGATTGCCCAGGGCTTTCTAGAAGGGGAACTTCACGGGCGGGGGCAGCCTCGGTCTTTATCTCCTTGTGTAGCTGACAATATGTTTATTCCAGACTGATGTCTTTGAGACGTGCGCCTCGGCAAATCAAAAACTTGATTTCGGGTACTTACACTGCAGCGTCCTTGCTGAAGCTTGTTGTTATGTTGGTCGGTTAATGCTGCCAAAACAAAATATCACCGACGGGCAGCTTAAGCAATATACTTTTATTTTCTTGCAGTTCCGGAGGCTAGAAGTCCACGCTCAAGGTGCTCGCGAATTCAATCGCCAGTGAAAACTCTCTTCCTGGCCTGTAGACAGCCACCGTCTTGCTGCGTCCTTACATGGCCTTTCCTCTTTGTTCCCGTGGAGGAAACGATCTCTAGTGTCTCTTCCTCTTCTTATAAAGACATCAATCCTTCCAGAACAGGGCCCTACCTTTAGGACCTCACTTGACTTTAATGAATTCCCTGTAGGCCCTGTCTCCAAATGCAGCCACACTGGGGATTAGGCTTCAACACATGAATTTGGGGGGAGAGGATGACACAATTCAGTCCATAACATTCTGCCCTCTGGCCCCCTCAAATTGATGTCCTTTCCACATCAAAACACATTTACCCCCCAGAGCTTTAACCTATTCCAGCATTAATTCCAAGGCCGAAGTCTCATCTAGATCTCATCAAAATCAGGTGTAGGTGAGGGCCAAGCTATGGGCCATCTGGAGGCACTGGCTGCCCTCCAGCTGTGAGCCTGGGAGCGGAAACCGGCTTTGCTCCTGGCCCCGTGGTGGGAGTGGCAGCCCTGTAATCCCTGAATCACCTTTGGGGTTATTCTCCCTTCTTTCGTAAAGGATAAAGCATGTTGAATAGCTCCATCCTCCTGTCGTATCGAATCCCAGAAGTCCCAAATCTCCCCTTTGGAAAGCCTGCCTTTATTTCATCCAGCATCTGCCCCTTTGGTCCAAACCGGCAGTGTTTCTGCCGGCACAATCCCATCTCTGCTCCTAGTGTCTGCCGTGGTGGCTGATGAACTCCACTACTCTTCGCGAATAATCTCTTAATGGGGTGATCGTCTAGCCGCACGCTTGTTGTTCTCGCCAGAACAAGCTTTCTTGTTCTTGTGACATGGATAGGCTGAGAACTTCCCAAATCTTCAAGTTCTGCTTTCTTTTTCCTTAATCTTTCTTTCGATTTATCTCCCTCCTCTTGCATTTTACTATAAGTAGTAAGGAGAAGCCAGGTCAACACCTTCAACACTTTGCTGAGAAATCCCCTCAGTTAAATATCCACGTTTATGGCTTGTGAGTTCTACCTTTCACAATACACCAGACAGAACACAATTCAGTCAGGTCCTTTGCCACTTACAACAGGAATCACCTTCCCTCCAGTTTCCGATGGCATGCTCTTCACTTCTGACTGAGTTCTCACCAGAAGCACTGTTAACGTCCATATTCCTACCAAATAGGCCCTTCAGGGAATCTAGGCTTTTTCTAGCATGCATCCAAAAATTTTTCCAGTCTTTCTCCATCCCTCATTCCAAAACCATTTCCACGTTTTCAAGTATTTGTGACATCAGTGCCCCACTTCACAGTATCAAACTCTATATTGGTCAGGGCTCTCCAGAGAACTATAACTATTAGGGTTGTGGGGGAGGAACAAACTTTCCTCTGCCCTCAAGGCTCTCCTGTCTGGCTGGTCTAATAATCACATACAGACATGAGACAGGTTAGGAAGAGAAGGAAACCAAATTTTAATACATACATATGTATGGGCATCCCCACATACATGAGAGATTCAGAGACCCCACATGCAAGAGAAGTTCAGAGATAGAACGGGGGACTGAGGTATGTAAGACATCTTGAGCTAGGGATGAGGGGATACACCAAGGGGGATTCAAAGGGTCACTGCAGGTTGACAAGAAGAACAGACGTTTGGTAAAGAGAAGCTTGTCCTGCCCTATAGATAGGTCAAAAGAGGTTGTCTCTGATGATCTCCCATTATGGGCAAGCTCCCTGTTCCAGTTCTTCCAGGTAGTCAAGGGAGGTGTAGACGTTTTTCTTGAGCCTGCAGCTAAAGTTGCCTTTAGCTCAAAACAACCCGCATACCACAGAGACACATCTTGGGGTGACTTGTTCTGGACCCCCAAAAGATATATAAAGACTCGGCTCAGGTGGTTAGGGAGGCTGACTAGTCCCAGGATCTGTAAAATGAGCTGGCAAACTAGAGACTCAGGAGAGCTCATGGGGTAGCTCCAGCCCAATTCAGAAGGCCAGAGAACAGGAGAGTTGATGGTGGCATTTCACTCCAAAGGCTGGCAAGCTCAAGGTCCAGGGCGAGCCAGTGCTGTAGTTTGTTCTGGTTCTAAAAAAGCTAATGTTCCAGTTCTAAGGCAGTCAGGTAGGAGGAATTCTCTCTTACGCCAGAGAGGATCAGCCTTTTTGTCCTATTTAAGCCTTCAGCTGATTGGATGAGGCCCACCCACGTTAAGGAAGGCAATCTGCTTCACTCAGTCCCCAGATATGAATGTTAATTTCACTCAAAAACACACTCCCAGAAACACTCAGAATAAAGTCTGTTCAAATATCTGGGCACCCTGAGGCCCAGTCACGGTGATGCAAACATTTAACCCTCATGGTTATCGTTGGTGCTCTTATAGCCACTCTAGAAAATGTGGAGAAATATCTCACAGTGGTCTTTGTTTGCATTTCCCTAATGATTAATTAGGGAAATTAATCATTGAGCACATTTCATGTACTTAATAGCCATTTATATCTTTCCTTTGATGAAAAATAAGTTCATATTCATCGCCCATTTTTTAAATTAGTTGTTTGTGTTTTTCTTATTGAGCTTCACCTGTTTCTTGATTTTTCTTGTGAGCTCATATTACTTGACATTTTTTAGTGTGTTGGCTTTGGGGGCCAGGATGAGGGTGTACTTCTCCTGGATGGATCAGAATTTAGCCCTGGCTGGTGTGGCTCAGTGGATTGAGTGCTGGCCTGCGCACCAAGGGGTTGCCTGTTTGATTCCCAGTCAGGGCACGTTCCTGGGCCGCAGGCCAGGTCCCCAATGAGGGGAGAGGCAACCACACATCGATGTTCCTCTCCCTCTCTTGCTTCTTCCCTTCCCCTCTGTCTAAAAATAAATAAATAAAATCTTTAAAAAAATAAAAAAGAATTTACCTCTGCCTGGAACCCAGAGGCACAACAGACATAGGTCCACTTTCAGTTAAGCCTTCCCCGTAATTTCTAAGCCAAACAGGCGATGTAGTATTTTCCCTTAATCTTTTGTGGCTCTGGTGACTGCATTTTCTGAACAACAGCAAAATCAAAAGGCAGTCAGAATGGAAGTACTTATGGGGACCAAGAGCCAGAGTGTTTGAAGTCGTGACTGCCTGGGAAACCCAGATTGTATGTAGCTATAAGACTATCCTTCACCTTGAGTTTTCAAGCCTGGCAGGGCCAGGTGGACATAATTTCGTGTTATGAAAATATCATCTGCAATTTAATATTAAACACTTCAACAGCATGATATGTGTGTGTTGCTTTTAACTGATATCCTACCAATGCTAAAATGACAGCTGAAGTGCTGTAATGAGGCACGTAAACTCCAGGGGAGGCTGATTAGCTGCTGGAAGTTTCTAAGCAGATATCCACACTTTAGCGAGCTTGGACCATCTTTATCTCCAATCAACACTGAGACTATACAGGTTTTCTTTTGCTGAAATAAACAGTATGTGTGATGTATGGATTGGCAACAAATACTGGGGGGAGGCCACCTGCTCCTTCATGACAGGATGTAGAAACCTAGGGAACCCCACGCACATATGCCCTTTGTAACGGTGTTCTGGTTTAGATTACAAAACTGATGGCTTCAGAACATTATTTGAGGGTTGCTATTGTGAAGATCTGCTGAATCCTTCCCCTAAACTATTACTTCCTGAGTGTAGAATGAATCTTTTATGCAAGGTTTGGTAAGAGTACTTAGAATGACAGGGAGCTGGGGCTTTATCAAGGTTACAGACAGTTTGTATAACTGTTTTTGAGTGCACTTGCTATTAAATGTTTGCATCAGCAACAAAATAATCCTGCCTATATGTTACTACAACATAAAATTTTGCAGTAGAATTTACAATGTTATAACATAATGTTAAACAAATAACATCTGCAAAAAGCAAAGGGGTATTTTGCTAATAGAGTTCTGCTTTGAAAATCCTCCTGTTCCAATAATTTTCAAACTCTATTTTGATTTGGGAAGGAGAAGAGAGTCCTTGGATGTAGGGGTTAAAACAAGGTATGAGATATCTGAGGCTTGGAAAAGCCTTCTTCTGCCGTATACAGTGTAGAGTATTTGCATGTCCCCGCAGCGTAAGCCAGGATCCCTAAAGCTTGACTCCTACCACCTCAGAAAAACCGGGGTGGGAGAGGGGTGGAAATCTTTATTTCTTTGAGTGAAAATATTCAGTAGTAGCAGAATTAAACACCAATACTTTTATATCGTTTGAAGAAAGCTCTTCTTGACTCACAGATTTAGACATCAATAAACAATGATAAGTAACATTTATTGTCGGTGATCCACTTGGGCTAAGTATTTTATACACATCATCTCATGAATGTATGTACATTTCCAAACAACCCTATGAATGGATGCTTCATTTCTATTTTATATGGAAGAAAAGTGAGGCACAGAGATCACATAATGACGTGTTTGTAAACCCAAGCTTACTCTTTTTTATTCACCACCCAGATCTCTATATCCTCTAACTGGAGAGGATGGGGCAAGTCAATTTCAACATGAGCAAGTGAACTAAATCTGTTCTCAGGACTTGCCCATCGAAAGGGAGTCAGGATCTTGAAAACGTGACACATTTTCATGCTTCGGTTCACTCCTAACTTCTGGACCGCCATTTCTAGCACCTCTTTGGCACAGACCTCCGGTGGATCGTGGCTGCTAGAAAGGGAGTGGCTCTTTTTGCAGGCGAGCCAATGAGGTGCCTGGATCTTGTGAGCGGCAGGTGTTTGGCCAATGGGCTCCACTCTGAGGCCCACGAGGGGACCGGAAATTCGAGTCTGAGCATGTGGGTCCTTGGGTGTGGCGGCTGCGTTGAGCGCAGAGTACCCCTGAGCCCCGGCATAGCCAGGCGAGGGCTTGGGCCCGGGCCAGCGGTCCCGACGCGGGCGTGGAAGGCCGGGGAGACGAGGTCGCTCCGGTACAGGCCCCTGGGCCTCGGCTTCAGCTGGCGGTGCCGAGCAGTGGCCCTCCAGCCTAGGGCCGACCCGCCCTCCCCACCCCAGGCGCTAGGGGCCTTGCCCTCCTAGCGGGTCGGTTCGGAGCAGCAGGTGGTCATTTGAAGCTGCGTGTGCAGGCGGACACAGGACCTCGAGAGGGTAGGAAGGCGGTGGCAGAGGACCAGGGTGGGGGAGGGCGAAACTCCCGCGGGCTGTGGGTGTTCGCACGTGTTAAGTGGGCCGCAGTGGTAGGCAGGACCTCCGGATTTGGGGGATGGTGCTTTTCTCGGAGCTGGAAGGCGGGTAGGATTTGCCGTGGGGGCGGGGCAGGGGCTCTGCTCCTGGTAGGCCCCAGTCCTAATGGCCCAGCCCGGAGCTCGCACCTGGGGACGGAAAGGCAGGCCTTGTCCGGGACCCTTCCCTGTTGGACCTTATAGTCAGCCAACTATGTGTTCACTGATCAAAGGAGGGCCTTCTGGAGGGGGTGCCCAGTCTGTCACCGGGATGACGAGGGGAGGGCGGGGTGGGGAACGACGGAGATTCCAGAAATCCTTAATTGGTAGGTGTTAGAGCGCTTCTTGGTGTGTCCCAGGTAGACAAGTGATGTGGATTCCGCGGTGCTGGGAAGGCGAGAGCCGAAAGGCCAGGCTAACTGAAAAGGAGTTTTAAGAAATTAAAGGGGAGAGTCTTTGAGGAAGGGAGGCATATCCTGCCTTTTTAGTGTAAAAGAGAATTAAAAAATATTTTTGTCAGGTCCTGCACCCTCCGCCTATAATTTTTTTTGGTCACCAATCCTTTATTGAAACAGGTAACTTACACACCTTATAATAGAACAACAAAAATAATGTTCAATATACACAGCCTTTGCATGGACTATTTGACTATACACAAGACAGAGTGATAACACAATCTAGTCTTCATAATAATTTGTGCACAGAACATGTGAACATTATAGTGAAATGACATCACAGTTCCAGTGAAAATTCAGCCGAATACAAAATGTGCGCATCTGTTGCAAATGACGCTTCTAAATGCCCTGAGCTTGTTCAGTAGTAATTTACCCAGAGTCCGAAGCAGAGATTTGGTGTGTGGCTGTAAGTCTCTTAAGTGAGACCATCTCTGCAGCTAAGTTTGCTATCCCCTGCTTCAAACACAAATTCTCTGGGCCTCCACCTATAGTATTGACTTATGAATTGTGTGTCAGTCTTTTCGTTTTGTGCAAGACCCGATTTCTCTGTAGTTAACACGTTAACTACAAAAGTTAAGAAGAAGCTTATTTAAGTTAAGAAAGATTCTTTAGTGATCTGGGTGGGTCAGGACAATGAAGGAAGACCCTTTAAGCAGGATTCCTGAAATCTGTAGGGTATAAAGTGATTTTGAGAGTACCTGAGATTTGGGAGACAGGAACAGCCTCATTCCTGGTTACCTAGGGGAGAAAAAATTGTTAAATCTCACCTTACATTCAGCAGGTATTGTAGGCTCAGAGCAGACAGGGTCTGTACCCTGGAGACCTCAGTGTGGTAGAGTTTGAAAAGTTTTTATAGGAAGGAATGGGACCAGACTGGGAAAAAAATTAGCTCTCTGGTAAAGGAAGGGGAGGCTAAAAACAATGCAAACCCATAAGTATTTATTGACAGAATATTACAGTATGTCTGTGTTGACTATAAATTTTCTTGTGCTCATACATGAAATGTGCTTCAGTCTAAAACAGGTAGTTAGCATATGGGACTGAGTTCTCCAAGAGACTGGGCAGGAAACAGGAAAATTCAAGGAGGATTTAGTCTCTAAGGGATTGCTAATGGGGAGTGATTAGAATATTCTGGGCTAAATAGAAACTTTTGATGTGAACATGACATAGGAAGCTGGTTGTATCACTGGTCTGATGTAAAGTAAGCTTTTCTTTAATGCTTTGTGAGTTCGTCTTAAAGGGAAGGGAAGACGACTGGGAATCTTAATATTTGTAAAATGCTGCCAGGTGACGAACCAGAACGGGATCGACACCTGCGTTCTCTGCAGCCTTCCAATGGATCCTGTCCGACCACCCTTCAGGGGCCCTTCCCCTGGACACCCGTTTGAGTGTGTATGGATGCCAGGCTCTCGGCCACAAGCTCCCAAACTTTTGGCCCCCACTCTGGGCAGAGCAAGACCTGTAGGCAGAGGCTGCCTATTCGGAAAGCCAGAGGCACCGAGCCCACAGAGCGGGCCTATGCAAAAGGTAAGGCCACGTCTGACACGTAGCAGCCGCATGTCGCGTACGTCATGGGCTTCAGAGTGCTTAGAAGACCGTGAAGGCCTGTCTGTGGAAATAAGGGCTGGCTGGTTTGGGTTTTCCCCCCCTTTAACAAGTAGTTGCATCTTCTGAGCATATATTTCAAATTCTAGTTGTGAGTCTAGAAAAAGTGGCTCGTGATGAATGCCGAATGGATTTAGGTAAATGCCTTAGTCCACTAGCTTATATAAATGTACATGTAAATATAAATATATAAGCAATAGGTTTAAAGATATACCCTTTTGCTCTTCCTGAGTGTTTAGATTTTTTACTCTGGATTTGGCTTTGCGGCATTAGCAGCCACCCCTGCCTCCGAGGTAATAATTGTTAATTTTTTTTTAGAAGGCTGTTCGCCCAAATCTTTTAAAAAAAGAGGATCTTCAGCTATTGCTACTGCTTGTATGTGCATTCTTAATTTCCTAACTGTGCAGAAATTTAAAGATGGTATTTGTCTATAATTAATAAATTTCAAAGAATAAAGAGTTAGCAAATACAGGGAAGCCTAGTGACACAGTTATGACAATTTTAAGCAGAGTTGACAGTGTCAAATACAATGTTCCATGAAAAGAAAATTTGATGACAGTAATCTTGTATTTTTACTTGGATGAACTGCTTGAGCCTGTGTATGGAATTTTGAACTAGCGTAACAGCAGTAAACTTTTAAGACTGGTGCAGGAAAACAATAGGAAGTTTTGTTGGAGGTGGTTTAAAAAAAACCCGTATACCCTTAAATGATCCAGCTTTTTTGAAAATTTATTAACCAGTATACTCATTTCCTCTTGAGTGTACTGGTTCACCTTGGGAATACTGGAAATAAACTAGAAAAATATAAAAGTTAATTCTGTTATACTGCATATCTAATCACGGACTATAGCTACTTATGCTTAAAACCCTAATATGACGTAGTTACGTGTTTTTTAAAAACTAAGTATTTAAACATTTTTATGAGATGTTTTTATTCTTTGTTGTAACATTTACAGAATTTAAGGATGATTTTTATTACTTACCAAGACTTTAAGAAAACCATCAGTGTTTCTGGGGTTTTAAACTACATCTCAGAATGACTTTATTCTTTGACTTTCCATAGGAATCTGTGGGTTTGGTCTCCGTGTTCCAAGGACTAGGCCTTGAAACAGAGTCCCAGACCCCTGTGAAACGGGAAGTGCCTTCTTTAGGTATGTGGAAAACTAACTTGAGAAAACACGGTAGTATATTTGATTGCTTTTTTCTTAAATTCATTGTTGTTGATCTTCAGAAAATGACTGTACAATATGTTCAGCTCACAGTTATAGCTGGGGTTCGATCCTTCCGTTCAGGCAGAGGCATTTTAGGTCGAGGCTTGTCTGTCAGGGTGGCGCACAAGGAGAAAGAGGAGCCCCGCCCCGCTCTCCTGGATCCGTCAGCGTTGGCAGCTGGGGATAGCAAGACGGCAGAGGCCGCCGTTGGTTGGAATAGGTGGGTAAAGGTTCCTTCTCAGGGAATTGTCAAATTCAGATGAAATATCTCTACCAGTCCAAAGGGACACTCGGAAAAGGTTGTATGGCCCTGGCCGAGTGGCTCGCTTGGTTGGAGCATTGTCCCGTACACCAAGGTGTTGTCAGTTTGATTCCCGGTTGGGGTATATGCCTGAGTTGTGCGTTTGATCCCAGGGAGAATCTCATACAAAAGGCAACTGACAGATGCTTCTCTCTCACACCGATGTTTCTGTCTTTCTCTCTCCACCTTCCACTGTCTCTAAAATCAATAAAACATCTCCTTGGTTGAGGATTAAAAAATTTTTTTTTAAATAAAAAAATGTAAAAACATGAAAAGGTGGTATTATCTTACAAACTATGCATAGTTTTATATTCAACAATGAATATTTTCTAAGAGTAGCTAGCAGCTACTGATTCAGTTAGTCATGGGAAAGAAGCAAAAAAGTAGTTCTCCACTGGGTACTTCACAACTTTATTTGACCACTGAAGAAGTTAACCTGATTGTAGTGGCTCTTTAATCTAAGGGAGTCAAATTCCCGCCTCAATTCTGCCGTGAAAGTTTGGCCGTGAGAGGCAACATTTGTCGCAGTTGGTGAGTCAGTCAGGTTGGCGTATTGGACTTGGAGAGAATCCCAAGGCTTACGTCCCGCTTGCTGACCCCTCCAGGAAGGGAAGGAATGTGGACTTGGGGGAATCATTTAGATGGGGCAGAGGTAGAAGCATGATTAAGAAGGCCCTGAGTTGCCTCTTTTCAACATTTCAGAGTGCTTGGAAGAGGGAATTCGGATGCACCCGTGTTACCATTGGGAAGGGCAGCTGGCGGAATAGGCAGAGGCATGTACAAGGCTCCCGGTACCGTCAGCGCGCCACCCTGCGGTCCTTTCCAGCAACCCTCACTGCCACCTCTGCCCCTGTCCTCACTACACTCTCTGGGTCACCTTCCACCGGGGACTGCAGAACACAAAAAAACGTAAGTCAGGTACTCAGCCTTCTCTGCTTGGTAGTGATGTGGGAGGGGCCTTCTCATAGTATTATAAATGTTTCTGTTGTGTCTGAAGTCTTCTGTGGGTGGTAGGTACTGCAAAGTTGTTCATTTTGGTTTTTTGCTCATGGGGAGAAGACACAGGTGGGACAACCCCTGGTGAAGGGAAGTGGGATTAATGATGTATAGACAGCATGTACCAAAGAGTGGACTTGTGACTTCCCATTTCCTTCCCAGTTCAAGCATAGACAGTTCTTTGTCGTGGTGAAGATAAGGAAATCACTTAGGAAAAATACCACACAATTCATTTTTCTCTGTACAGTTAATTCTTGTATTATTAATTGGCTGACCTAGTTTGTCCCAGTGATATTACTCGGACAAATAGGGCGACCTTGATGCATTAGGGAGTGCTACTAGCCATTTGTCTACGGACCTGGAAAGCTTGCTTTTGTACGCATCAGTTCTTGCTTGGCATATCTGTAAGTCAAGTGTAAAACATTACTTTCTCCTATCTGTGTGTGTGTGTTTGTGCTGTGGGTTGTTTTTTTGTTTGTTTGTCGTATGTGTGGGTGCTTTTGTTTTTTATTTTCCAGAGGGCTTTTTGTGAAGCAAGGATCAAAAGGAACGCCTCAACCTTTGGGATTGAACCTCATCCAAATACAGTGTCATAATGAAGCAGTTTATCAATATCACGTGACTTTCAGGTATTCACAGCTTTTTTTCTCTGTATTGTTCAATTCTTAGCAGTAATGAAATCGTTCACCTGGAGTAACTGCATTTTTTTTTATATAATTCCTGATGAACTCCCCCCCCACTCCCACAATAATGCACTTAGGAGGATCCTTGCGGTAAGTTTAAGATTAACATTTTAAAAAATTTAGGTATATTACCAATTCAGATTTTAACCCAGTAGGTGTGGTTTTATGCATGAGATTAGAGGTGATTTACTGCGAAGTTACTGAAGCTTCGCTCGGGGCCTTTTACTTCAGTAGGACCCACTGCATGACCTTTCAACTTACTTTGTGTCTGTAATTTTGTGTTCTTCTTCTTCAACAGAGTCCCTCTCCCCCAGCGGAGTAAGATGCACATCCCATAAAACCTGGGTCCTCCCTACCTGAGTTCCATGTCACTATTTGACAGCTCCCCAGTGACAGTCTAGGGTTAAATTTTGGGGTGAGAAAATCAGAAAAAATAATTTTACTGTTATATCAATAACTTTAGGGTTGACCATACTTTTTTAAAATGAAGAGTTCTTATTAGTTTGTGTTCTCTCTTAAAATGTCAGGGAGTCATTAGCTGGAGCTTAATGGCTGGAATTGTGAAAATGAGCATTTTGGAGTATCTGTAGAGAAACTAGGAAGATGGAAGAGCAAATTTAAAAAATACATGTTTATTGATTTTAGAAAGAGGAGGGGAGAGAGAAACATCAGGGTGAGAAAGGAGAAACGTCGATTGGTTGCCTCCCATACGCACCTCAACCAGGGATTGAATCCACCGCCTCTGTGTGTGTCCTGACCAGGGATCGAACCTGCAGTCTTCTGGTGTACGGACAATGCTCCAACCAACTGAACCACCTGGCCAGGGCAGAAGGTGGACTTTTTGAAGGACAGGTACTAACTGGTACATGAGAAAGAAGTGGAGTGAAAGAGAAGAAAGGAAGTTGGGGGAAAACCCTGAAGACAGGTGGGGAGCAGGTGGTCGACTCTGCCCACAGGAAAAATAGTTACTGAATTTGCTTCCAACGGCGGTCACCTGGTACTTTGTTAGAGTTGTGAAGGGCAGACTAGACTAAAAGAACAGAGGAGAGCACAGGAATAACCAGTGAATTGGCCCCTTACTAAAAAAAGTGTGTAAGAGGAATGAGAAATGGCATAATGATTGAAGAAGGCAGCAGGACGGTGTTAAAGGTTTCTATGAGGTTAGCAGGCAGAGCTGAGCACACAGGACAGGCACAGAGAAGGGTTTAGGAGAGAGAGTGAAATTGAACCTTGGAGAATGGAAGGTACTGGAATGGGCCTGTTCTGGAACATAGTGGAAGTCAAACATTAAGGAGAGGGAAGAACTCTTATCTGGAAATGGATTGACAAATGTTAATGAAACAGAAGAGGATGTGAGAGTCTTCACAGGTCTCTACCTTGACGGAGAGAAGACACGGATTCCATAAATTTCGAGATTGTAAATCTGGACCTTTGAAGCTACAGCGTGAAGAGGATGCCCAGCCAGTGAGAGAATTCTGAGAGGGGGTATTACAGTGGCCTGGCCATCCTGTAGCTTCCTTGTTCTACAGGACAGGAGTCTGGAAAGATGTCTTTGAATACTGTATCATATACATGCATGTGTATGAATTTTTTTTGAAGAAGCATTTTGAAATATAATGTTACCACCTGAGTGTTTGGTTTTGGGGACGACTACACTGTATTACCAGTTGGTTTTTAAAATCTTTATTCATGTGTTTGAGCTTGCTTGACCCCTTTAGCCTTGGATTTGTTTACCCTTTGCAGTTGTAGAACGAGGTTGTGTGTTAACTGTGATGTAATGGGACAGCCATGGTACAAAGTAGCCAATGGAGTTTTTCAAAACTGTAAGGTTTGTGGTCATGAGTCAATAAAAAGTTGAAATTCCCCTGAGTGCAAAAAGGTTAGAGAAAAGTTCCAGAATAAAGTCTTGCAGGAGTGTAGCCGGACTCATTGGTTTACGCACCGTCTGTGGTGCTTTTGTGCGATGCCTGCAGAGTTGAGTAGTTATAGCAGAGCCCATATGGCCAGTGAGGCCTAAACTATTAACTGCCGGGCCCTTCACAGAAAAAGTTTTCTGACCCTGTGGTCTAAACTGTGGGGGAATCCTATGGCATTTGTCTTTGGGGGTGGAAATTATGGGTTGTTTTTATTTTCTGTGAGCAAGTATTCTTAGGTCAGTTTATTTTTAGTCAGAGTATTTGAATTTTTAATATGACCACTAGATGGAGCAGTAGTTACAAGACACTGCTTCTCTCACAAACCTTAGTTAAGACAGCTGAGTCAAATTGAAATAAAATCCTCTTTATTATTTTCTAGCCCCAATGTGGAGTGCAAAAGCATGAGGTTTGGCATGTTGAAGGACCATCAAGCCGTCACTGGAAACATCACTGCTTTTGATGGATCCATCCTCTATCTGCCTGTTAAGCTTCAACAAGTGAGACCAAACACAAAATGTACTTTTGGATGAAACCTAAGGGTGTTCTGGTGCTTTGAGTGATTGGAAATCATAAACTTCCTGAACATTTGAGTTGTACTTTCCTGTTCTTAGAGGGAAGTTAGACTTCTCCATGACAAGGAAATGACAAACTGAGAAGCTTTACATTTGAGTTAAGAATTCCCTTCTTGCACAAGAGGAGTGATTGGAATCCTTTGACCTTAGCCATAAAGAATGGTTTCAGATTCCAAATTTAAAGGGATCTTTTGCTGGTTCTCCATTGGGTATCTTTCACCAAATCCAGTCTTTATTTTATTTTGATTTTTTAAAAAGATTTTATTTATTTTTAGACAGAGGGGAAGAGAGGGAGAGAGGGAGAGAAACATCAATGTATGGTTACCTCTTGCACGCCCCTCACGGGGGACCCAACCCATAACCCAGGCATGTGCCCTGACTGGGAATCGAACCAGCGACCCTTTGGTTCACAGGCTGGCACTCAATCCACTGAACCACACCAACCAGGGTTTAAAAAAAAAATTTAATATTTGAGAGAGAGAGAAACATTGGTTTTATTTTACTTCATTCATTGGCTGATTCTTGTGTATGTCCTAACTAGAGATCGAACCCAGAACCTTGGCATAGCAGGACAACACTCTAACCAACAGAGCTAGCTGACCAGGGCCTCACCAAATCCCACCTTAAATCCTGGTTGTCATGCTGTGATTTTTGTCTAGTGTGGGCAGCAAAGTGAGGGGAAGGTAGAAAACATTTAAAATATTTTAATATTTGCTGAGACGCAGTTGGATTAGATTAGGGCTTGATAGTTTTGTCATTTCTTTTTACTTGCATATATTTATTTGTTAGGTACTTGAGTTAAAAAGTCAGAGGAAAACCGATGGTGCTGAGATCAGCGTTAAGATTCAGTTGACCAAGATCCTGGAGCCCTGTTCTGACTTGTGCATTCCTTTCTACAATGTTGTTTTTCGCCGGTGAGAAAACAGCTGACGTCTATTTTCTTTGCCCTCAGCCTTGTAACAATGCTGTTCAAGAAGCTTAGGTGGTACTGCACTACAGTGTGTGTATAGATGAGTTTGAAAGCATTTAATAAATAAATGAATAATACTCAGGCTAAGGTACTCAAAAGTTATCTCAAGTGACTGACCAGATTTGAGTATGTGAAAGTAGGTTTGAGGTAGTTGGATGGGGGATGGGTTGAGGAACTTTAAAAACAGGTGTTTAAAACGCACATTTAATGGTATTAGTGGTGGGGCTCTTTGAAGAGGCAGTGTGCAGAAATTTTTGCTGGAAGAATTTTTTCCCAGATACAGCAGATCATAACTTTTAAACTTTTTTTAGACTCCCTAATTTTCATAAATTTTTCCCCCAAACCACCTCTTTTTTCATAAAATAACAGAATCTAACTTCTGTCTGGCAAGCCGAACTGTCAGGATCAAACATAACTTCCTTTCCCAGACTGATGTCCACAAATTTAGAAGCCGAGACTCTTGCGTGCTTTTTAGTTAATGGTGAAAGCAGTATAAAGTGAGCCTGGGAAATCAACTCAATTCTTGGTTACCTAGTGAGTAGGAAAAGCTGCAATCAGTTGCATGCACCCTGAGATAGATGCCAGGGCAGCTTTTCTCATTCTTTTGTCAAGAGTATTCTCGTGGTAAAAAGCTACACTGTGTGTGCTGAGGGCACCGATGTTCTGACCCTTTGGGCTTCCAAAGGAAATGGCACTAGAAGTAAGGAAGTTAATTTTTTGGATTCTTCTGTTAGAAACCCCGTTCTTGCTCTTTATTTCAGGGTAATGAAACTTTTAGATATGAAGCTTGTGGGGAGGAACTTCTATGACCCGACGAGTGCTATGGTATTGCAGCAACACAGGTTGGTGGCGTGTTCCTATTCCTCACTTTAGAATGTTCTGGAAAGAAATTTTTCATTGAAATCACCATATTTAGGACAAAAGTCTCAGCAGTATTTTAGCATAGTAAATACAATTTATCAGTTAAATCTCTTCCATGGTTTAGTACTTCAGTAAGTTCACAATGATGTTGATTTAATTGAATTTATTTCCTGGTGCTTTCTCGTTGTTACTAGGGAAGGGCAGTATCTGCTCCTAGAATTGTTTCAGATGGGGGCATGGAAGTGCCTGTGATTATTTTAAAACCTTAAGGTACAGCCCACCTGTCTCTTCAGATTGCAGATCTGGCCAGGCTACGCAGCTAGCATCCGGAGGACAGACGGCGGCCTCTTCCTGCTGGCGGACATCTCCCATAAGGTCATTCGCAATGACTCTGTGCTGAACGTCATGTGAGTGAATGGTGCGCTCTGCCTTTAACAAGCCAAGTTTCTGAAAAGCTCGGTAATAGCTGGGAATAAATACACAATGGCCATTGTTCTCTTTGGGCTTTAAATGGTAGAACAGACGAAGAATGCTGAATGGAAGTGTGCCATTGTGTAAGTCCTGCCAAGTTAGAGGGGGAAGACTTGATTTACTACAAACACACCCTAAGTTTTTGTATAAATGTGTTACTATACAAATATTTACTATGTGTATTATTTGTAAGGGCCACAGGACGAGTATCTGTGATTCCTTTACTAGACTATGTACTGAGAAATAGAATTACTTTTTTAATATTTATTTATTGATTTTTAGAGCGAGAGGAAGGGGATGGGGAGAGATTGATCCATTTGTTGTTCCATTTATTTAGGCACTCATTGGTTGATTCTCTTATGTACCCTGATGGGGGATTGAACCCGCAACCTTGGTGTATCAGGATGATGCTCTAACCAACTGAATTAGCCAGCCAGGGCCAAAATGGAATTACTCAATGAAGAGGCTGAACATTTGATGCCCTGGTCGGGTAGCTCAGGGGGTAAGAACATCACTCTGATACACCCAGGTAGCGGGTTCTGTCCCCTTGATGGTGCATACAAGAGTCAACCAGTGACTCCATAAATAAGTGGGACAGCACATTGATGTCTCTCTTAGAGCCATTTTTGAAAAGGCTGAACATTTTGAGGACCTCACATATTTAATATAACAAGATGTTTAAAATGTATTGACAAATTACTCTCTGGAAGTTTATTTATTCGGTTCACTTTCCCACCAGCTGTGTACAACTGCTGGGTGTTACTAGGTTTATGAACCTGCTTATCTGATAAATTTATTCACTCTTTTACTCAGCTTCAGTTGTGTAGCAGAGTCTTGGGACATATCAGGTAACAAAACAAAGAAAGATCCCTTTCCTCACGGAGTTTACACTGTAGTCAGGTCAGAAAGCAACGATAAATAGTAAGCATGGTGAGTCAGTTGGATAGCACATGAGAAGCGACGGGAGCTACAGAAGACAGAACAAACCTGACGCAAGGCGGGAGAGGCGAGGAGGGCTAGAGGCGGGCCATGGGGTGGGAATGGAGAGCTGTAATTTTAAGTAGCGTGATCAAGCCCATTTGAGCCAGCTCTTCCTGGAAGTGAGAGAGTTAGCCAGGTGGCTCTGTGGGTGAAAGGAACTTTGGCAGAGGGACAGCTGGGGTTTAGACCTTAAAGCAGAAGTATGCCTGGCCCATTCCAGAAGAAGCATGGAAGCCATAGTGGCTGGACCAGAGCCAGGTCAGAGTATGGAAGGATGGAGTGGATGGATGGAGGAGTGAGGACAGAGGGCTCTGTGGGGCTAGTGTAAGGATTTTAGCTTTTACCCAGAGTCACATGCGGACCTGGTAGCCATGGAGGGGTGTGGTGTGCCCCGAGTGTAAGGAGAATAATAAATTTGTAGGATGGGGAAGAAGAGGGGAGACCGACCAGGAGGCTGTTGTAATCCTCTGGGGGAACGAGGGAGGCTGTGAGGGAGGCTGCAGGTGAGGCGCTGACGAGTGCCCGGCTTCTGGGTATGTTTTGAAAGCCGCGTTCGGCCCATTTCCTCATGGATGTGGGGTGTGACAGAGAGGCTGAGGTTGGCTCAAACTTTTGGGGGGAATTTATAATGAGTTATCCTATCTGTGATGGGGGTGGGGCGCTGTGTCTCTTTCTCTCACATGGCACGCCGAGCCCTAGTTTATTCCTAGCATGTACTGAGTGTTCAAGAATATTACCACATCTTTCTTTGTTTTCTGCCTTCACTTTTCTGCCTGCAAAGGGTCTACTTATTTTATGTTTTCCAGTGTCAACCTTCTGAAATTTATCTTGGTGGGATCACCATAATTGTCGTCACACTATTAGACAATTTATTGAAAAAGATTTTTCTTCAGATTTAAATCACTACCTTTGTCATATCTTAAAATACTTGGAATTTTTTTGGAGTACTTCATTTTGACTCACTGGTTAACATACAATGTGATACCGTTTTAGTTATTGTAATTTATTAAGTTCTAATATTTGTCAAGGAATTCCATTTTCAGAATTTTTATAGCGAGTGCCACCCACATACTCTCTTGTTTGATCTGTTGAGAAATTTAGTGAAAACAAGGAAAAAATCATTGGCATTTTGATTGGTATTGACTGGGGACAATGTTTAGTGGGTTTTCCTATTCACAGATATGATGGGTCTTTCCATTTATCGAACTTTGTTTTATGTTTTATTAAAGTTTTACTTTTGTAAAACTTTGTCATATTTTATAGTGACTGTGTAAAACATATATATATATACCTAAGCTGTGCAGTATATACTATGATTCTTTTTGTTTTCTGCACAGTTGTTTATCTTGGATATAAAAATTCTTTTTTTCATTTTCTAGGTATATAATTGCGTATGTACTTGCAACTAATTTAACTTTAAATTCTCCTCACTCTACATTCCAATGCTAGTTATTTTGTCAAATTCCCCCACCCCTCCCCCCAATTCTATTTCTTGGATTGTCTAAATAAAATTACCTCTAGCTTTGAGCACCCATTCTCCCAAATAATCAGGAGTCCTATGTCAGGCATCGCCCCTTTATGTCACACACATGGTGTTTGTGACCCTGGTCCTTAGTCCAGCTGTGGTGTTCAAGCGCTTGGGCACAGAGAGCGTGACCGTGCTGTCAGGTGTGGGGTTCTCATGTCTTACTCCTCTCTGGTACCCTTACTACTGTTACAGACTTGGGGTTCTGTACCTCTCTTCCCCTGTGCCCCGTATGTTCTTACAAACCACTGGAAACCACATCTGTCTAGGCTTTTTCCTGTGTATCTATCAGTTCCCCAGTCAGCCAAGGATGTGTGGTGAGCTTGTCCTAAGCCCTTCTATGTCTTCGTTTTCCAGAGTCTGTCAGATGTCCAGCCAGTCTGTGGTCCGCTCCAGCCTGGACTGTGCTGGGCTAGCGAAACTTCGGTTTTTCCCCCTAGCCATTCATGCCTGGCTTGCCGTGCGTTCCCGTCCCTGCCCTCAGGTTGTCGGCAGGTAAAGCTGCCATTCTCGGGGACCAGAGTCGGGGAATGGCTTAAGTGGGGCCCACTGCCGGCAGGGAGATCACACCCTCCTCCTGTTCTTACAGGATCCTTTAGCAGTTGTTAAAAAGTAAATGTTTCTCAATTTGTTGTGTACCTCGGGTTGATTTCCAGGATCCTAAAATGGTTTTTACAGTTTTGTCCAGTTTTTTGCTTGATTTTTATAGAGAAAAATTGCTGGTATCTTCATACCGCCACAAGAGTTTTTAATAAATCTTGTCTGAGATATAATTAATATGCCCTAAAAATGTACCTTTTTTAAGTGCTTAATTCACTGGTTTGTAGTATATCCACAAGTCACTGTGTGTAAAAAGTGATGAAAGCTAAATAAGACCACTATCTAATTCTAGAACATTTTCATGACCCCCAAAAGAAACTCTTCACTCATTATTTTCTTCTGACATTTGAAATGCAAATTTTTTCAGAACTTTTTAGATTCAGGTCATTTTTCATTAATTTGCCAACTGTTTCTTGAACTCTTTCAGTTGAATCCAACTCTTCAGCTTAGTTACTTTTTATTACTTTGATTATTTCTCTTCCGTAAATTATTTTATTCATCTCTTTTCTGTCTTGGACTTGTCTTCTGTAGCTGGGCATCCTTTATCATACTTACCTCTTTGTCATTTTCTCCAAATACTAAAAAAATTTCTTAAACCCATGTTTTTTTTTAATTTATAAATTTGATTTCCATACTGAGATTTGCTACCTCTGTTACCCTTGCTGAGATTTCTAAAAGTTGGCAGTCATGCTTCCTTTTTCCTTAAAGCAATCTCTTTTGCGCTCAGATTATGTTTTCATAGATTCAATCATCTTTGGGATATCAATGAAAATAAGAATTACAGTGATAATATTTCCTATTTTATATATGCTGTTTTCTTTCCTAGAATTAGAAGCCTAGTGTTGAGTGTTTTTATTTTCCCCTTTCTTGCCAGAGTTCTAGCATTTATATTTTAATTATTATATATTTGACTTTTTAAAAAAGATTTTTAAAATTAATTTTTAGAGAGGGGAAGGGAGGGAGAAAGGAAGGGAGAGAAATTTCAGTGTGTGGTTGCCTCTTGTGCGCTGCCTACTGGGGACCTGGCCCGCAGCCCAGGCACATGCCCTAAGTGGGAATCGAACCGGCGACCTGCAGGCTGGCACTCAGTCCACTGAGCCACACCAACCAGGGCTATTTCCTGACTTTTAAAAGAGTTTAGTTGTGAAAATTTTTAAATATTTACAAAAGTAGAGTGAATAGAATAAGAAGTCCTGTCATTCCCATTTTATAGATTCAACAGTTATCAATTCATGGACAACCTTGTTTCCTGGAGTCTCCTACCATTTTCCTCCACCAAACAATTATTTTGAAGCAAATCCCAGGCATCTTATTTCTTTCACAAATATTTCAGTATACATCTGCCAAATTGACTTCGATTTAAAAACATAATCATGACATTATTATTACACCTACATTTTTAATTTCTTGTGATCATTGTTACATTGGTGTATTCATAGGTCCTTCCTGTGCCAGATGGCCTTAAAAATTAAAACCAGTGCTGGCAAAATTTAGTTCTTTGGAGTAGAAAAAGACTTATTTGAAAGTAGTTGTTTGTTCTAAGAAACTTAGTATTCGTGTTAATGTGAAAGAATATCCAAGTGATATTAAGTTAACAACAGGTTGCAAAACTGTATACAATTGATTACACACTTCTTTTTGGAAATTATTAGTATTCACAAAGTTAAGGAAAGCGTAGGGAAGGGAAAGTAGGACTCTATGAAGAATGGATTGCAAACCATGTTTAATTTCTGTTTTATAATTGTGTTATTTTTATTTTACAATGAGCATGTAACACTTTTTAAGCACAACTATGGTAAAGATGAAAGGAAATAACAATCCAATGAGAAAATGAGCAATAGATACTTTACCAAAGAATGTTTTAAAAGGTAAATAAGTACATGGAAAGATGTTCAATATCATTAGCCACTAGGGAAATGCTAGTTATAACCACAGTGAGATACCAGTGCACACCTATTAGAGTAACTAAAATAAGATACCATGAAAATACTGTACCAGATGCTGGTAAGAGTGTACGAAAACTGCCCCGTGCATACCGAGTGGGAAGGTAAAATGCTTCTGTCACTCCAGAGAATTTTTTTTGGCAGTTTCTTATAAAACGAAGTGTGCATTTAATCATAGGACCCTGTAGTCACATTCTTGGCATTTTCCCCAGAGAAATGAAAATTTAGATTCACACAAAAACTGGGATACAAACATTCATAGCAGTTTTATTTATAATAGCAAAACAATAGAAGCAACCAAAACGTCTTTCAACAGGTGAATCGTTAAACAAGCTCTAGTACCTTCGTACAATGGAATTCTGCTCAGCATTAAAAACAGCTAAGCTGTTGATCCATACAGCGCCCTGGGTGGGTCTCGTGGTCATTATGCAAACCCTTAGTGAGCAGTGTCCGTTGCAAAGCTTGCATGATAGTAGTCCATTTATAGAGTATTCTCAAAATGAGAAAGCTACACAGAGAGAGCACAGATTAGGGAAGGGGAAGGAGTATGACTGTGATGGGGTGACGTGAAGTAGTTGCTTTCTGGTGATATGGAACAGTTCTGTGACTGATTGTGGTAGTAGCTACAGAAACTTATAAGTGAGCTAAAATTGCATAGGACTGCACACATGCAAATCAGTGTGTGCCAAACAAAATGGTCAAAACTGAATAAGGGCTCTGGCTGGTGTGGTTCAGTGGGTTGGGCGCTATCCTACGAACCGAAACGTTGCCGGTTCGATTCCTTGTCAGGGTACCAGCCCGTGTTGTGGACCGGGTCCTAGGTTGGGGGTGTGCAAGAGGCAACAGTCGATGTTTCATGCATAGATGTTTCTCTCCCTCTCTCCCTCCCTTCCCCTCTCTCTAAAAATAAATAAATAAAATCTTTAGAAAAGAAACTAAAGTGAATAAGGTCTGTCGGTCTAGTTAACGAGGTTGTACCAATATCAGTTCCACAATGAGATCGGTGTACAAATTTTGCAACTTCTTTGATTTTATAATTATTTCAAAATAAGAAATAAAAAATAAAAGAATTTTTCATTGGAGGCAAATGAAACTAAATATGTTTCTTTTAGCAGCCTGATCTGGTAATATGTGTTGTGAATCTCAAAAAAGCGTTTATAAAATATGCAGAATGGATTCAGTGCTTTGGACTGTGGAACCTTCTTCACCCCTATGACCTTTCAAGGAACTAGTGTTCCTGAGGAATATTCATTCCCTGGTGACACCGGCCCACAGAAGAGTCCAAATTCTGCTCCTTAACTTATAAGGCATTTCACACCTGGACGCTGCATGTCTGTAACCTACACGTAGCATCCTTCGTCTCTCTTTCACCTACTCACCCTCCCCAGTCACAGGTCCCTCGTTGTCCACTGCATACCACTGCCCCTGCCTGGACTGTAACTCATTCCCCTGCCCCGCTGGCTCTGCCTGGCACATTGCCCCTTCAGGTATCAGCTGTCTCTATAAACTTTGCCTGACTCCCTGGGCATATTCAGACGTGCTTTCCACAAGTTTCCTGTGTTGCTTCGCTTACAAGGCTGTTGGAGAGGTTCCTGCAAGGGCACGTTTGTGCGCAGTGAGTCTTCTCATCGCCGCATCTTTAGCGCCTTCCCCAGCGCTGCCTTCTGAGGGTGTGCTCCAGTTTCTTCCTTCGCCTCAGTGGGACAGATGTAGCTTAAAGAATGTTTTATTGTTCCTCTGTAGACTGTACCCTAACAATGATACAAAATGATGATGACCAAGGGACCTTCTTTTAAGGAATGCAGTGATTTTTATTAATTCATAGTTGCTGTTTTTAGTTTGATTTTTAGTCCTTTCAGCATTTTTGTTGAGGATTTTTTGTAATGTGAAAAAGAAGAGGGGTGGGAAAGGCAGAGCCCTTTGGTACTTACAGGTGTGCGTGTCCCCCTGACGTACTGACTTGCAGTCCCAGTCTCTCTCATATTGCTCTGTGTAGACAGAGGTGATCCGCAAGTCCTGTCCCCTTCCGCAGGCACGCCGTGTATCAGCAGAACAAAGAAAACTTCCAGGATGAGTGCACCAAGCTTCTGGTTGGCAGTATTGTCATAACCCGATACAACAACCGTACCTACCGTATTGACGACGTGGACTGGAGTAAGACTCCAAAAGATAGCTTCACCTTGTCTGACGGGAAGCAGGTCACATTCTTGGAATACTACAGGTACAGAGAAGAAACTGGGCTTGGTGGCGGGTGAGAGGGACATAGACCACTATTCTGTATCGTTATACGGAGTTCCATAGTGGCGTACAATGGGACACTTAAAATAATTGGATTGGTAACGTGCCTAAGAATGAATGAACTTTGCGAGCTTGGACCTGAATATGTCACCTTTACAGCTTCATTACTTTTAGTACTTTTGGAAGGTAATTAGTAAATTAATCTCAGGGCTTTGAGTTGTATTTTCTTTGCTGCTTTGGCTCGATTTCTGGATGGAGAGATTACATACAAGTCATTAATCGCTCAACTATCACTTCGCCTTTCTGGTTGCCTGAGCCCTTTAGCCTGATGCAGTTTTAAACAAATCCTTTCCTTGACCACTCGCGCATTCTTCCTCTATTTAATTGCAGCAGTAATTTGGGTCCACTTTTTCCAGTTATAAATGTGCTGTGATGAGTGTACGATGGGCCCTTGACAAGGGCATTATGAAAATTTGTACCTTAGACCTGGTTAAAAGACTCAGACCCAGTCGCTGTAAAAGCAGCGACAGTGATGCTGATTCTGAGATTCTTTCCTGCCTCTACCCTGCTGTAGCAAGAACTATGGGATCACAGTTAAGGAAGAGGACCAGCCCCTGCTGATCCACAGACCCAGTGAGAGGCAGAATAGCCAAGGGACGGTGAGTTGGGGGCATCTGTCACCTGTCTGGGCCTTCTTCCCGGCTTTAGGAGCCAAGCAGCCATGAATACGGTGTGGCTGGAGAAGGCCGTTGCGGAGCTCTGTCTGTGTCTTCCAGCCGGAGGCGCCTCCGCTGTAGGATTTGCTTTCGAGGTCTCCATAACGAGGAGCTAAATGGTCATATGAGCGAGTTAGGTTAAGGAATCACGAGAACTTACCACTAAAGATCAGAACACTGGCTTCATTAGGGAAGCTTTAGACATTTTAAGAGGGCTAGGGCTGGGGGAAGGCGCCTTGACACCTGACTCTTCTGTCTTAAGTGTGAATGCTGCAGAGTGACAGGCTAAGGTGGGGTAGAGGCACCAGCCCGGTAGGGCGTGCTGTCTTAGCTTGCCTGGAGGCTCAAGAGGGACAGAATTTTTTCCTAATTCTTTCTCTCCTTTGGACAGTTTCAGTATTTTTCCCTTTACCCAATACTGAGGGGAAAAGGGTGGAACACTTGCAGTGATGCACTGCCCTCCAGAGTTTTAGGTCCCTTCCTTTGCCAGTGGTAGCCCTGCGGGGCTGGCCCAGGGTATGGCATGTCCCATCCAGGGCAGGGGAACAAGGTCCTCTTTTATTTTACTGCCTCATTTCCCCCTCTCCGATCTCTCTTCAAAAAGCTGCTAAAAGGCGAAATCCTGCTGCTGCCCGAGCTTTCCTTCATGACT
The DNA here is from genome assembly GCA_004026545.1 of Mormoops blainvillei. Lineage (NCBI taxonomy): Eukaryota > Metazoa > Chordata > Mammalia > Chiroptera > Mormoopidae > Mormoops > Mormoops blainvillei. The sequence goes on along the minus strand of PVJD01011401.1, from coordinate 12,907 downwards.
GGGATCCCCGAGAAGATGAAGAAGGACTACAGGGCCATGAAGGTGAGAAACGCCCGCTTCGCGCAGGGGACCTTCTCAGGGGCACATTGAGCTGGAACCGTGCCAGGCTTGCATCTGGACCTGGGTACGTCCATTCTCCTAAGCTCCAGTTTTCCTGTCAGACGCGACCCGTGTCCCTTTCCACCACTGAAAAAGCCAGTCCGAGCTTCCTTGTAAAGGTTAGAACAGTAGAGTGACCAGGCTATAAGGTAAAAGGAGACCAGTAATTCTCCCTTACCTATCAGTGGATGACTGTAAACTGGTCATTCGGTCATAAATGAAATTTTTTGAAGGCACTGAATTGTTTGGAGCATTAAAGCCTTCAATTTATGTGAAGGGATGGAGGAGATAATGTAGGAGAAAGTCAACAAAACAGGCCGAGGTAAAAGGACAGATGTTTATCCTGTGGGCTGGGTTGGGCTGGGGTGTGCTGGAAGTTTTAAGCTCAGTTTCTGCAGGAGATGGCGGAGGAGCAGATGAGCTCATGCCAAGTGCTTTACCAGCGCACTGCCTGTGACTGTTGGGCTGTCCATGCACGAGGTCCACTGCCACCTCACTGCCCCAACCCATGTACATCTAATCCTTGAACTGTGCTGGTCTCCGATGCCACACAGGATTGTCAGTAACATCATAAAGGGTCTGACATGACATGACACTTAAAATTCCTGTGAGAGGTTTCTCTCATGTGTACCTTCGGATCCTTGCGCTTTAATCTGTGGATCAAGGGTCCTTCCTTACAACTCCCATTGCCTAATGACTTTATGACCACAGAGCTATCAGTGTAGCTCCGTAGACGTGCCCCGACCGCCTCTTGGGGAGTAACAGCTATGTGATTTATTAGTCCCAGAAGCATAAAGAAAGAACTCACTTAACTTGATTGAGAATCTTCACATGCACACTTGTTACACACTCGTTACTCTTCCAGCAATAAGTATTTAGAAAACAACTGTCACCGGCTAACCCCTGGACGAAGCGATGGCGAATGGCCGGTGCCGTGTGGCACAAAGTCTGAGAGTGGATGTGGTTTCCCGTTATGTTTTCCAGATATTAAATAGGTACAATCATGCCCCCTTTGCTCTTGTTTCATAGAATCTTGTAGGAATTTTAAATTCAGAACATGGCATCGAAAAAGAGATAAGACTTAGATGTCATGAAGGAGAAAGAAACAGTAACATTTAGGAGACTTCCAGCCAAGATGGAGGTGTAGGTAAATACACTTTGTCTCTTGGCACAACCAAAAGAAAGACAGCAACAAATTTAAAAACAAAAAACAACCAGCACTGCCAGAAAATTGAACTGTATGGAAGTCCAACAACCAAGGAGTTAAAGAAGAAACATTCATCCAGACTGGTAGGAGGGGCAGAGGCAGAGACGGGAAGCTGGGGTGGAAGGGACACAGCAAGGCTGTGGCTGAAGGACTGAAGAGGTGAGACAGCAGCTGGCAGTCCCACATTTGCGTGTGGATAAACTGGGAGGAAGAACAGGAGCGTGAGACCACGCAACCCAGGGTTCCAGTGCGGGCAAAAAAAAAGCCTCAAACCTCTGGCTGTAAATATCTGTGGGGCTTGTGGCAGCGGGAAAAACTCCCAGCCTCACAAGAGAGTTCATTGGAGGAGCCCTCAGGGTCCTAGAAAATACACAAACCCATCTACCCAGGAACCAGCACCAAAAGGGCCCAGTTTGCTTGTGGATAATGGGGGAAGTGACTAAAAACCTTAGAGAGCTGACTAAGCAGCATTATTCCCTCTCGGACCCCTCCCCTACATACAGTGCCACAAAGCAGCACGTGGGTTGCCCCGCCCTGGGAAATACCTAAGGCTCCACCCCTTACAATGTAAAAGGTGCTCTAGAGACAAAAAAAATATGGCCCAAATGAAAGAACAGATCAAAAGCTCCAAAAATATAACTAAGCGATGAAGAGATAGCCAACCTAACAGATGCAGAGTTCAGAACACTGGTTATCTGGATGCTCACAGAAATGGTTGAGTATGGTCACAAAATGGAGGAAGAAGTGAAGGCTGTGCAAAGTGAAATAAAGAAAAATACACAGGGAACCAACAGTGAAGGGAAGGAAACCAGGACTCAAATCAATGACTTGGAGCAGAAAGAGGAAATAAACATTCAAGCAGAACAGAATGAAGAAACAAGAATTCAAAAAATGAGGAGAGGATAAGGAACCTCTAGGACAACTTTAAATGTTCCAACATCTGAATCATAGTGGTGCCAGGAGAAGAGGAGGAACAAGAAATTGAAAACTTACTTGAAAAAACAGTGAAAGAAAACTTCCCCAGTCTGGCAAAGGAAATAGACTGCCAGGAAGTCCAGGAAGCTCAGAGAGTCCCAAAGAAGTTGGACCCAAGGAAGCACACACCAAGGCACATCATCATTACATTACCCAAGATTAAAGATAAGAAGAGAGTCTTAAAAGCAGCAAGAGAAAAGAAGACAGTTATCTACAAAGGAGTTCCCATAAGACTCTCAGCTGATTTCTCCAAAGAAACCTTAAGAAGGCAAGAAGGGACTGGGAAGAAGTATGCAAAGTCATGAAAGGCAAGGGCTTCCATCCATGATTACTTTGTTTGGCAAAACTGTCATTTAGAATGGAAGAGCAGATAAAGTGCTTCCCAGATGAGATCAAGTTAAAGGAGTTGATCATCACCAAGCCCCTATAAATGAAATGTTAAAGGGACTTATCTATGAAAAGAAAGGTCAAAGCTATGAACAGTAAAATGACAACAAACTCAAAACTATCAACAACAACCTAAAAACAAAAACTAAGTAAACAACTAGAACAGGAAGAGAATCACAGAAATGGAGATCACATGGAGGGTCAGCAGCCAGAAGGGATGGGGGTAGAATGGGGAGAAAAAGTACAGGGAATAAGAGGCATAATTGGTAGGTACAAAATAGACAGGGGGAGGTTAAGAATAGTATAGGAAATGAAGAAGCCAAAAAACTTATGTATACTACCCATGGATGTGAACTTAGGGCAGATGCTTGTGGGAAGAGGGTGCAGGGTGGAAAGGAATAAAGGGGAGAAAAAAAAATGAGACAACAGTAATGGCATAATCGATAAAATGTGCTTTAAAAAACAGTAACATTTAGAATTCTTTTATGATTAAAATTTTAATCTTACACCGTACTAGCATTTCTGAGAGATATTTATTAAAGTCCTTGGAGATATTTGAACATTTCTATAGATTTCAGTGGGAAGGTTTCTTATGAAAACATTTAAGCTTCTGGTCAGGATGGAGGTGTAGATAAACATGTTTCGCTTCCTTGCGCTATTACAGCAAAAATTACCACTAGACTGCAAAACAAATATCACCCAGATTTGTCAGAAAATTGAGCTGTGTGGAAGTCCTACAACCAAGGATTTAAAGAAACCACATTCATTCAGATGGGTAGGAGGGGCAGAGACACAGACGCAAGGAGAGGCGTGGAGACATGGAGTGCTATGGACAGGCGCAGAGATGTGGAACGGGTGGTCCCACATTCACACGCGGTGGATAAAAATTGAGAGGGCTACCTCAGGAGTGAGGGATCCCAGCCCCAGACCAGACCATCCAGCCCAGGGTTCCAGTGGCTGCAAGCTAAGTACCCATAACTTCTGGCTGTAAAAACCAGTGTGGGGGTGAGGTGGTGCAAGAAACTTCAGGATTCCCAGGAGACTCCTCTTAAAGGGCCCACAAGAGTCTTAGGACTTATGCAGACCCACTCCCTCTGGGATTCAGCACCAGGGCAACAGCTGGAAGGACACCAGTGGTATACAGGGAGTAGTTAAAGTGAGTGGCAACAGGTTGAGCCCTGGGAGACAGCTTCCTCCGAGGCCAAACTCCAGAGGCCAGGCAGCAGCATTATCCCCTTTCTGAGCCCTCCCCCTGCACAGAGCCACAAGGTGGTGAAAGGGGTTGCCCCGCCCTGGCAATTATCTAAGGCTCCGCCCCATAAAACTTACAGGTGCACTTTTCTACAATAGGCCATGCTACTAAGACAAGGAGTCAGAGCAGCTCTACCTAATGCACAGAAACAAACACAGGAAGGCTGCCAAATTGAGGAGACAAGGAAATGTCCAAATGAAAGAACAGGACAAAACTTCAGAAAAAGAACTAAATAAAATGGATATAAGCAACCTATCAGGTGCAGAGTTCAAAACTGGTTATCAGGATGCTCAAAAAACTCATTGGGTACTGCAACAGCATAAAAACGACCCAGGCAAATATGAAGGTTACATTAAGTGAAATAAAAATCTACAGGGAACCAACAGTGGATGGGATGAATCTGAGAATAAAATCAACAGTTTGTAGCACTAGGAAGAAAAAAAGCATTCAATCAGAACAGCAAGAAGAAAAAATTCAAAAAATGAGGGTTAGACTAAGGAGCCTCTGGGATATCTTCAAATGTACCAACATTTGACTCATAGGGGTGCTGGAAGAAGTAGAGGGAGAACAAGACATTGAAAACTTACTTGAAAAAATGATGAAAGAAAACTTTCCTAATTTGGTGAAGAGAACAGACATGCAAGTCCAGGAAGCACAGAGAGTCACAAACAAGTTGGATGAAAAGAGGACCACACCAAGACACATCATAATTAAGATGCCAAAAGTTAAAGATAATCTTAAAAGCAGCAAGAGAAAAGGAAACAGTTACTTACAAAGGAGTATCAGCTAATTTCTCAGAAGAAACTTTGCAGGCAAGAAGAGACTGGCAAGAAGTATTCAAAGTGATGAAAGGCAAAGACCTACAACCTAGATTACTCTGTCCAGCAAAGCTGTCATTTAGAATTGAAGGGCAGATAAAGTGCTTCCTAGAGAAGGTAAAACTAAAGGAGTTCATCATCACCAAGCCTTTATTATATAAAATGTTGAAGGGACTTACCTAAGAAAAAGAATATCAAACCTGTGAACAGTAAAATGACAACAAACTCACTGAACCTTTAGGTTCAAGTAACAACCTAAAAAACCCCCAACAAACTAAGCAAACAACTAGAACAGGAACAGAATCATAGGTATGAAGATCATTTGGAGAGTTATCAGCTGGGAGGGGAGATTGCAGGGAGAGATGCAGGGATTAAGAAGTACAGATTGGTTGGTACAAAATAGGGTAATGTTAAGAACAGTATAGGAAATGGAGAAACCAAAGAACTTACATGCATGACCCATAGAGATGAACTAAGGGGGCGGAATTTCTGGAGGAGATGGGGATACCAGGCAGAGAGGGGAAAGTGGGAAAAATTGGGACAACTGTAATAGCATAATCAATAAAATATATTCCATAAAAAGAAAACATTTAAGATTCATAGGGGTTTATTTAACCTCGTATTGAAGTAAGTAATACTTAAAACTAATTACCTTCATTTTAATTGTATTTAGGATTTGACCCAGCACATCATCCTGAGCCCCAAACAGCACCATAGTGCTTTGAAATGCTTGTTACAGAGAATTTCAAAGAATGAGACAGCCAGCAATGAACTAATACGTTGGGGACTTTATCTGCAGAAGGATGTACATAAGGTAACCCAGAGATTGTGATGGGGTAGGAACCAGTGATTTCAGAGCTTTGTGAGACTAGGTGGTAACTTCCTACTTATCTTTATTTTTGGAGATCTTCATTTTTTTCTTTCTTTCTTTTTTTTTTTTTTTTTGGTCCCAGTCATAATACTTGAATTTCCTGGACTTAATTTGTCTAGTATCTCTTATAGATTCTTCCTCTGTATTTCCCAGGGATCTGAGCTGTTAATTTCTAGTCAATTAGGTAGCAAAAGGAATATTGACTTAAATGTTACTGCATTTTCAGTTTTACAGCCCGAATTACTGTCATAAGCATGAGTCTGATTCTTTACACTTCTGCTAATATGAGTGTGGTTAGTCATTGTGTTAAATAGACTTTTATAATGTTAAGAAAACCATTAAAATTTTTTTGATTATAGATAAAATGTTGTTATTTTTAAAAAACCAAGCAGTAGAAGTCATGGAAAGTAAAAATCCTTCATACTTACTTCCCCAGATATAATCTCTGCTGAGTATGGACCTACTCAGTTTTCTGCGGTGCATACCTTACCATTTTTTTTTTTTTTTTTTTTTTTTAAAACAGGGTTATAGTTAGAAAGTGATTTTAAAGATTGCAAAATAGTCCATTATATTGATATATCATTAACCTAGTTATCTTCCTATTTCGAGGTATTTAAACCTAACTGATTTGTTATTCTTAACTTTAATTTGTTCTTTCATTATGTTTATGCCTTTTCCTTGCAGCTTTTCCTTTGTATAAAGTAGAATAGTAGTTTAGTTCAACATTATTAAGAAATTTTACCTTTAATTTTCTACTTTCAGTTTTTCCCTTAAAGTGTATTTAAAGATTCTGTTCCTGTTCATGTTGAAACTGTAGTTGTATTACCTGAATTCTCTGCTTCTAAAAAGACTCCGTTTTCTAGTCCTTTTCTTGGGAGACCATGTTGCAAGTAACGGGGCAAGCCTGTGCTACGGAGCGGCGCAGTCTCCAGGGAGAACAGTATCCGTGTTTTTCTAAATAGTGTTTGCAGATGGCTCAGGTCATAGGTACTTTCTTTTCTCTTTAGATTGAAGGACGTATTCTGCCAGTGGAAAGAATTAACTTAAGAAATACTTCATTTATTACATCTCAGGAAGTAAATTGGATTAAGGAAGTAACCAGAGACTTTTCCATCTTGACTGTAAGTGATTTTCAGGGTGGTAAAGAGAGGACTAGTATTCCTAAACTGATGGAAATTAGGAAGGAGGAATGATTTAGTGTCTTCATTTTGAGAGAAAGTCCCAACTGAAGTCCCGCCTTTAATTACCTACTAAACAGAGCCCTTCAAAGAGAGTAAGGTGATGAGTTGTTAGAGGTAAGCACTCTGCTTGACCATGAACTTGGGAAAAGAAAATAACTTGCTTTGGTAATTCATGTAGTGCCAGCCTGCCACCCACTCTTCCTTTTTCTTCCCCCTCTTTCTGCCTGGGGGTTCCTGGAAGGTGTTTTTATTCACGAAACAGGCAAAATTAAAACAGCTCCCTACCAAGAGAACCAAAGAACAAAATGGTATGTAATTATTTTTAATGTTTTCTGCTAACCTGGTGTTTATGGGCACACATAAAATACGCACATCTGTTTCTAAACTTTATATCGAAATATGGTGCATTTGAAGAAAAAAGTAGACTTTTAAGTGTATAGTTTGATGAATTTTCACAAACTAAATAGACCTGTGTCATCAACACAAAGGGGTAAGAAACAGAATTGTACCAGAGCCCCAGAAGTACCCGTCCACGCTCCCAGTTACTGCCTACTGCTCACCCTCACACGCCTCTGGAGTAGCCACTGCCCCGGCTTCTAACAGCACAGATTTGTTTCAACTGTGTTTTTCTTTTCCATATTTTAAGAGAGAGTTTATTTAGAAAGTTACGGAGATAGGAGCAGTGAGCCCACTGGGCTGTGTAGGTTCGGGAAACAAGTCCCAGAAGCAAAAGAAGGGCCCTTGGAGCTCAGGAGAGGGAAAGGCACCGGGGACGTGCCTGCGGTGGGGCGCGGGGGCGGAAAGCCACACGTGTGCTCCCGGGAGTGAGAGCGCACGTTGTTTTCACTGTGTTTGTACTCAAAACCATACCATAAACATTCTTGTATGTCCAGCTTTATTTCTTCAGCCTCGTATGAGAGTCTCACTCATATTGTTAGGTATGGCCATGGAGCTTCCATTCTCCTTGCTGTATAGCGTTCCATGCCCTGATTGACTTACCACACACATCTGTGTTAGTAATGGGACGCAGATAAGGCAGGACTCAAGCCAAGAGAGTGAAAAGCAATTTATTTTCTAATAACATCTCCAGGGTGTTAGTTTGAAATGTTCAAGTTAAGGGAAGTACTAAAAATAGCTTGTGGTTGTTCCTAGGTCCCCATGCATTTCTGGGCTCTCTTTTACCCAAAGAGAGTAGTGGACCAGGCCCGAGAACTAGTTCACATGCTGGAGAAGATAGCTGGCCCCATCGGCATGCGCATGAGCCCGCCAGCCTGGGTCGAACTGAAGGATGATCGAACAGAGACCTACGTCAGAACCATTCAGTCCCTGCTGAGAGCTGAGGTAATGAATTTAAGTTGAGTAGAGTTATAGGATGCCTGTTCTAAAATAACTTTGAATACTTGATTTTAAATGAAGCTTGGTGATCAGCCTGCTGTGATGCTGTTCAGAAACCTGTGTCTTACTCATGCACACGAAATACTAACGAACTAGCCTGTGTGCCCTTCAGTTACCTTTGCTTCTCTCATTCTATGTTGGCACTCTCATGCTTATGTTCTGTTCATCACGTAGTTGGCTCAGGGAACAGCTGACTTAACTTTAGTTTGTTATCTATATAGAACATGTCGTGCTCAGAAAGCAACTTCTTGGGCCAGGTGCCATCTTGCACGATTCAGTACTGAGCTGTTTCAGTTTGGTCTGGCTCTAGATTCAAATTGCTCTAGTGATGAACTTGGCAGGTGGCTCATCAGCTCAGTGCTGATAGCCGATCAGAATCACTGGAGCTGAGCGGGTCAGAGTCCTCGCAACTCAGTAGTTCAGGCCTGCAGCTCTTATCTGTATGTACGTGAAACAGAGGAAGAAGGTTGAGGAGGAAACAAAAGCAGAGGAAAGTTTTTGGAAGTCGTTAGTCCTCGAATTGAAGATCAGTTCTTACGGGATCAGTACTAGAGTTGGATTCCCTTGGTACCATAGCTGTCTGTGTTTGCTCCAGCGCTATGCGTGTATCCATCGATGGCAGCACGCTCACGGTCTTGCTCTCTGTGGAATTTCCTCCTGACTTGCCATGCCTACTGTCCTCTGCTGTGGCCTCCCCTGTGCCTGGTCATTGATGAAATCTGCTCTGCTTTCGAAAGAACAACCCAGTTTAGTACATCCACTCCCCCATTTCCAGCTTCTTGTGTTTTCTTCCTGAGAGTGTATTGCCAGCAGTGTTCAGGCAGTGCGGATATGAGTTTCATTCATAATGTTTACTAGATTTAACTTATCTTGGTAATGCTGTCTTTCTGTAATCTTTATGGCATTCTGTTTCATTGTCCTCTTTGTTAGGGGTCATAAACTCAGGTGTCAACTGGAGCCAGATGAGTAACACAGACAAGGGGAGTGGGCCGGGGGGGGGACTATAATGAGCTAAAAAGAGTAAACCCCATGACTGCAGATAAAGCCCAGCATTGTCAAATTGTTTTTTAATTTGTCTGGTGTTTTTTTTTTTTTTCAATAAAAGCCAAAACCCTAGATTTGCATATGTGTGCACTTCCCTGTGTTTAAGTGCTAATAATAAAAAAACTTACAGATCATTGTAGGGACTGAAAAACCACATGTGTTTGGTAGATCCAGCCCATAATAGGCTCCCCGTGTGCAGCCTGTGTTCTACGTGACTTTGGAAGTCCTTTGATGTGATTGCTGGAACGCCCTCTGAGAAGTCTTATCTAACACTGATCTTGATTTCCAACAGAATATTATTGATTTATCATTTATAGCCGTTTTTGCCAACTTTATTTCACTGGAGTGCTACTTTTATTTATTCAGACTTTGAAATATCCCCTGTTTTCAGTACTGGACCTCTGAAGCGGTGAGTGAGGGGCAGAGGGTGCTGATAAGGGACGTGCTGCTGGCGCTGTCATTCTCCCTTTTAACCAGAGAGAGAGGAGAGTGCTACTTACGGATTTGTCAGTAGCTTTATTTTTGTCTGCATTTGGCCCTGAGTTGTTTCTTATGGCCTTGAGTCCATGTGTCCTCAAAGCTCTGTGATACGAACATAATAAGGAGCTTAGTTTACTAAAGAGAGCGGTGAAAACGTTGCAGAGAGTAGAGAGCAGCACGTGATAGTAACCCTTGCGCGTTTTCAAACCTGGTCCTTTTCCAGGCTTCTTAAGCTTCCTGATAAGTAAACGAGGTACTCAGCTCTCAATAATTTTTGGTAACATACTACATACCTGTGCAAAGAAGCCCTGGCCCCAACGTTCGGGTTCAAGGACCCTTTCCTGTATCAGAATGTCCACCACCTCTGTTTCAGTCCTCTCTACCTGAAAGGTGCCTTGGCTTGGCTGACCCTCAGACTGCCTCCGACTGGAGCCCTGTCAGAGTTCCCAAGCCTGACTTACATACTTTATCTCCTCAAGGGGAAGATACAGATGGTCGTGTGCATCATCATGGGCACACGCGATGATCTCTACGGGGCCATTAAGAAGCTGTGCTGTGTGCAGGCTCCAGTGCCTTCGCAGGTGAGTGGGGGCTGGGCAGGAGGCACAGGCAGAAACCCGTCTCTCTGAGAGGGGTCCGTGTGTGCAAGCAACTGTTAGAAGCCAGCATGTGTCGACCCTCCCACAAAACCTTCCTCTTATTAGAGTAACCCTGAGAATAGCAGAGGCCGTTCCTAAGTGCGGCCTCTGTGTTCCCAGAGGAGTACGTTGGCTTGTGCAGAGGGTGAGCCTCCAAGTGGTTTCACATGACTGGGCTCGGCGAGTTCAGGCTTCACCCAGAGAGGGGAGAGCTCTTTTCTTATGGAGATTGAAAAAAGTTTTGCTCTGCATGAGATCGCCTACTATGCATTGATCTTTTTGTTCGTTTTTCAATTTTCATTTGTGTTGTGTGTGCGTGCATGTGCCTAGAAACCCGGGAATTAGAACTATTAATGCAACGTGTATTAACTTCTAACTGGAGTTTCTTAAATATTGTATATACTTTGAATTGTCTACATTGTCTGAGAGGTTGACAGTGTATTCTTTCCCCATACCTTTTGGTCCCTCTGTTATAGGTCATCAATGCCCGAACCATTAGTCAGCCCACCAAGCTTCGGAGTGTGGCCCAGAAAATTTTACTTCAGATTAACTGTAAATTGGGTGGTGAGCTCTGGGGAGTGGATATTCCTCTGGTGAGTGATGCTGAGATGGGTCTTCATTCAAGTCACCTCTCCAGAGAATCCTGCTTATCTGTTTTCCTCATAGGGTTATTCCTTCTTTCAATGCTTGGTAGACTAAATGAAGTTCATTGCCTCGTTTTGTATAGCCCATGAGCTGAGAATGGTGGTTGCATTTTTTAAATGGTGAAACAAAAATAAAGCTAGTATTTTCTGACAGATGACAATTACGTGAAATTCATTTGTTGGTGTCCTTAAATGCGGTTTCATTGGCGCATACTGTACACCTTTGCGCACCGTCGTGGCGCCTTTCGTGCCGCCGTGGCAGACTGACAGCTCCCGCAGAGACCACATGGCTCACGAAGCCTGAGACGTTGAGTTATACTTTAGTCCTTTACAGAAAAAGCGTACTGACCCCTTGTATAAATCTCTGACTTGGCACTGTGTTGTTGAAATGTTGCGTTGATTACAGCCTCTCTCTTCCTTTCCCAGAGCTTATTTTCATGTGTTACATTGGGCTCAGACAACAGTTGGAGATGGGTCTCTTCATTCACTTTTTGTTCCCAATGCAGAAACAGCTAATGGTGGTCGGGATGGATGTTTACCATGACCCCAGCAGGGGCATGCGCTCCGTGGTCGGCTTCGTGGCCAGCGTCAACCTGTAAGCACCCTGCGTCACGCTGCCTTGTGTGCCCGCCTCGTCTTCATACTAATCTTACTATAATTACAGCAGATATTTTTGAGTATTTTATACTGAGGTAAAAGTATACTTTCTTTTACCTAATACATAAAAGTATACTCAACTCCTTTCTCCTCAGTCTTCCTACGATCCTAGTTTATGCAGTCTGTGTACCTCACTTGTCACATGCGTAAGTTTGTTCCCAGCTGTAGTGTAGCCTCCTCTGGAATGGGGCCTGCGTCTTGGCGGTGGTTGTTTATCCCCCCCCCCCCCGAAATGAAGGGTTTTTTGTTTGTTTATTTGTTTTGACTGTTAAATTAAGGCATGCCCATGCAAATATCTGCTGAGATCTAAAAGTGAGTTTTTTATGGTTCATTTTCTGTTAATCACTACCAAAGTTTTGATGTACATATACTTTCAGATTCTCTTTTATGAATATACTAACACACATAGGTGCTGTACGTATGTATATACAAATGGTATAGTGCTTTGTGTGCTGTTCCTTGGCTTGATTTTTGTACTTAAACTCTATATTTTGGACATTTTTCCATATCAATATAAGTAACTCTCAGCCAGTTCTGACTCTTGTATGGAGTTTATCGTATGCCACAGCACCGCTCTCTTAACTAGTCCTCTGTCCGTGGATATCTACATTGTCCAGCTTTTTCAGCTGGTAGCAGTTTTGTGGCAAGTATCCACAACCGTGCCTGTATTATTACATTCTCTGTGTGGCTTATATGTATATTGGTGTGTGTTACATGTAGCTTCCCAGGTAACATAAATACATTTGCTACTTGTTGGATTGGTGCTTAGAGACGCCCGTGTGTGCTGTCATTCAGACCGCGGGCCTGTCTCTGAGTGCGTGTTCATGCTTTTCCCTTTCTCTCTCCTTACTGCCTCCACCCCAGCACCCTCACAAAATGGTATTCACGAGTGGTGTTCCAGATGCCGCATCAAGAGATTGTGGACAGTCTGAAGCTGTGCCTGGTGGGCTCTCTAAAAAAGTTTTATGAGGTGAGGAGAACGGGAACCCTGACGTTTGAGGGTTTGAAGGACTGCGTACCTGAGCACTTCCAGAGGAAGTCTGACTTAGTGGGAGGGGCCCCCAGCGAAGGTGAGGCCCTTGGGCAAACTGAGGGCGAGCGGCTGCTGAGCGGGCAGCGTGACGGGGCTGCCTGCGGGCTGTTGCTCGCGCAGAGCGGCCTGCGGGGTCCAGTGCTTTCACTGCTTTGGCGAATGGCGATTGTTTTCCGGGTCATCAGCCCGATGCCCGTAGACGTCGCCTTTGTGCCCTTATCAGGGA
>PVJD01011400.1:0-46599 GCA_004026545.1 Mormoops blainvillei | reverse complement strand
TTTTTTATAAAATAGCATAGTGGTTAGCCAAGTGTCATCTATTGATCTGAGTGACAGAAGGATTTGTAGCAGCTGCCTCTGGAATGTTCCCTTTTTTTATATAAGATAATGCCAATTGATCACTCTGGACTGTGATTCTTGATAGCAGATTATCTGATTACTCCCAGCATTAAACTAACTGGCACCTACTTAATATCACACTGATTGTATTGAAATATTAGCAGATGTTGTAAGAGTAGCCTATGACTTCAGTCCTTACACCATTCTATGGAATGTGTAGCCAAGGGCACTGACCTCTGTCACATATATCTGAACCCCATTGAGAATTTACAAGAATTTTAAGGGAAGAGGAAGATTTGTTCTAAATCTTCTGGGAGTAGGCAAGCAGCAACAACTCTTACTTCCTTTTTTGTTACTGTAGATTTATTTATTATCAAACTCACACATAGGGTGATACAGATTGCCATTTGTCTCCTAATATCCAACTGCTCCCTTCTTTAGTAATAGAAGCTCTGAACTTGAGCTGTACACGTGGCCCCCTTTTGTAAGACTGTATTTGTCAGTCTCCTTAAAGGTAACCTGACTGTAGAAATAAATTGACCAATGGGATGTGAAGGAAAATAGTGTTTGCAGTATCTGGGTTATGCTTGGGTGTGTCCTTAAAGGGAAAGGGCATGCCCTCCATTGCCTTCTTTCCTCCTCTCTGCTGGAATGTGAATGTGAACCCAGGAGCTGGAGCAGCCCTCTTGGACCATGAGATAGAAGCCATATGTACAGGGTAGCAGAGCAACCAGATAGAAGAACCAGTTGCCCTGGATGGTTGTCAAGTGGTCATAATAGCTTGTGCAGAAATTTGCAGGACAGGGAAATAAATAAACTATGACTCAAGCCACTATTTAAGTCTCTCTGCTATACCATCTGAACTGCTCTCTATCCTAAATAATACAATGCTCATTTTAGAACATTGAGACAACAGAAAATTAAAAGGGGGGGGGGGCGGGAACCCTCGATCATAATTTTGTCTCCCAGAGTCAGCCATTGTTAACTGGCATCTTAGTGGACATAGTGGTATGTCTCCCTGACCCCCTGGGAAAGGAAGCACTCCATCCCTGCTCAGTGTTCTTTATCCCACCCCAGTCACCCCATTTGAGTGTGCCTGGGAGGACCATGACTGACAAAGATGAGCGGAAAGCATTTCTTACTTAAGTATTATTCTAAATATGATTTTTATTAGCCATGTAAAATCCCATCACATAGACTTACTGCGTTTCCTTAACTAATTCCCTATTGTTGGATTGTTTATCTAATTTTTATACTGATTTTTATCATGGCACAGCAAAATATTTCTTATGCCATTAAAAACTCTCAATAAATACTTTCAAAAATTATTACTATGTTATGGGTAGAGCATGTTCCTTGAGTTATTTATTCATTAGTGACAAGAGATTTGTTCTCATCTTTTCTTTAGGGAAACACCTCTCTCCACTCCATGTGCCCCTACCAACCCCCAGATACCAGGGGAGGGTGAAGATGCTGCCGGCCTGGTCGTGGCCCCACATTCCCTGGGTACCATGACGTCATCTGGGGCATAAGCATGTGATCCAAGCAGGACTAACATACTTAGAGAAAGAAGCACATTTTTTCCTGGAGTTGCCCGGCTGGGATATAACTGGACTATCAGTAGCCATCCTACCCTGACAGCACCGTTTGACCCCTGGGCCCAGCCGTGAATGAGGCCACATGAAGCTTAGGACTAGTGCCTGTATTTTCTGTTCGAAGTGCCACATCCTGAGTAACAGAGGCACTCGTGCATTCTTTGAAAAATTATTTGTGTCTTTGTAGGTGGTGGCCCTATAGGGTATGGGCCCAGGGCAGGGGGCTCTTGCCAGGGTCTAAGGGCTGTACTGCTTAGGGCTTCTCAGTTATATAAACCAGTAAACTTTCTTACTTGCTTAAGCTAGTTTTAACAAAAATCCTGAGTGATGCAATAAATATTATCTAAAATTAAATAGACTTATGGGGTAGATATATGCACAGAATATATGTGAGGAAAACTACAAGCCCTTACTAAAGTACAATGTTAGAAAAGCAGAAAACTTGAATAAATGGGGAGAGGTGCTATTTCTTTGGATAAAAAGACTCAATATAAAGATATCATTTTATTTCAAATTAACTAATGCATTTAGAGCAATTATAATTATATTAAAAATTGTGATTGTCTCCCAACATCTATTCCATTCCAGGTCTGTGGGTGCCCCTGGTTAACCTAAGTAAATCATTTTGATCCTATTCTTCCTGATCGTAAGTGATTAAAAAAAAATGGGTAGGCGATAGAATTCAGGCTAATGACACACAAATAATTTCCTGGTGCCTTCTCATGTTCTACTACATGTGAGTGCAGATGCAGTGGTCCAGGTTGCATCTGGCAGCCATCCTACACCCATGGGGGGACCTAGCTGAAGGGTGAACTTGACATTGGAGAGCAGAGTTGGAAGATGAGAGATGAAAATATAGGGGTTATAATTAATGACATTGATGGGCCATTGTTTCAAGCACCCCTGAAATTTGATCTACTTTTGGACTCAAGTTATGGAAGCCAATGAATTTCTTTATTGCTTAAGCCTCTTTGGGGCTTTCAGTGTTTTGCAGCATAGAGCATGTTAACTAATATGGTAATCATTATCTCTCAGGAATTTTTTAAAAAAGAAATGATGAATGCTTTTAAAACTTACCTTGAAGCATGAAAAATCTCAAGTCCTACAGTAATTTCAGTAGTGTAATGCTAATACAAATATAGACCAGTTAGGTTAATAGAATAGAAAGTTCAGAAACAGACCCTAATACATGCACTTACTATATGATAAAAGATGTATTATTTCAATAAACAATGCTGAGACTGTTGGTAACTATATGGAAAAATAACATTAGTCTTCTCCATTCTACCAAGTAAATCTTATCTAGAGTAAGAGTTAAATGTAAAAGATTAAATCATAAAAGAACTAAAAGAATATATAGGTATCAAATCTTATATAAAAGAATATAAGGATTAGTAAAGGCCTTATAAACTGAAAGTAAAGTAAAATGTGAAGGAAATATAGGAGGGTCTTAAAGTATTTAAAACTTTATATGCCAATGGATACCATAATAAAAATTTATGGCCAACAGGTAAATTGTCAAATATAGAGTAAAATATTCCATTCACTTGATTTTATTTTTACTGTGTTCAAAGATTAAAACCAGTTTTTAATAGGCATGATATATGAAACCTCAAGACTGATCATCTTTCATCCCATCAGCATTTTCTTTTTGGAACACTGTGTAATGGGTTTTAGTCAATTCTACAGGAAGTAAGACATCTATAATTGGAAATGAAAAATATCAACTCTATACTCTTATTGAATTAAAGCTGTTGTTCAACCCAGCTTTTTCATCTATGAGGCATGCTATTCAAACTTAAATGCACCAATTGATTGATATTTTTCTTTTATCAGGAAATCTGTTAATACAATATAATATTATATAAACATAGTACAAATCCTATCTGTAGAGTAATAAGTACTGTCAACATCAAAGACTCTTATTGTCTCAACACTTAATTTTGTTCTTTTCCTTTTATATTTAACCCATTTATAGGTTCTAATATTTTTTTCTTTTCCCATTGCTTTGTAATGTTACAATCAGTTTGTTTTTATAATGTTTGATATACCCTACTAGGTATGAAAACTCTTTAGGTTAGGACTAAGTTACCTTCTCTTATAAACCTTTCCTAAACTTTATTAAAATGCTATCCATACAGGGATGGTCACTTGACTGTGATATTACTTAAACTGTAAACATTGAGTTGGTATTACTAGTGAAAAGTCTAGGAGCTATTTTAGGATGTTTTGTTTTCTGGTAATGAATATTCAAGTGGAAGTAGGAAAAGAGAACCATAGATATTTGCTTGTTTTTGAGACCTCCCCAATCTAGGTCAGAACAGAGACCTCAAAACTCAGTGAGTGAACTGCATCATTCCCTTCTTTTCAGTTAAGTTCCCTGCGGCAGGTTTTGATCTTCACAGAACATCATGAGCGCCTGCCTACAGGCTGGCGTTTCTCTTCTGTGAGCCTTATTAGCTCCTTTGGGAATGTTGCTGTTGTCAGGAGTGAAGTGTTAGATTCCGGTAGTGCTTCCAACCTGGAGGGAGGGCAGTACCTGCCACAGGCCAATACAGTCCAGCCTCATGTACCTCAGCAGACCTTCTCAGGTTCCTAGACTTCTTTCTTTGACATAATAATTACCTGAGAGATGATATTTTACATATATCTCCTTTGACATTCAGTCATCTTTCATGACTATTGTTTGTGGATTGAAATGCTTTAGTCAGCGTTGGGAATAGGTTTAGCTGCATGCCACAGAAAACCCAAGTAATATTGGCTGAAACAAAATAGAGGTTTATTTTTTTCTTAATTGAGAGAAGTCTAAAGATTTACCCTTCAAGGCTCACATGCAGTTAGCTCCCTGGTTACTAGGATCCCAGACTCCGTTCTCCAGGTCATCTCATATTTGCAAGGAGACCTCCATAGCTTTAGCTACAATAGAACATCCACATCCTACAGAGCAAGAAGGAAGAAGCAACAAAGGCACGGGTATGCTTCCTGGCCGGATCAACTGCCTTTAAAGCATTTTCTTAGGAACTCTATTCAGCGACTTGTGCTTCATCAGTGGCAGAAAGGATGATAAATAAATTCTTTTAGCTGGGCATATTGTCATGTCAATTAAGATTGAGGTTCTTTTACTAGTGGAAAGGGGCTAAATATGCATTATATGGGCATCTGGAAACTTCTCCCACACCTTGATATTTAACCCATTTTCTTTTTAAGCTTTATCATCTTTTCCCATGTGAACCATGAGGCATGTTTCGTAGGGTTCAGTTTCTGTGGTCAACATAAACAGACATTCAAGACTTAATTTTTTTTCTTCTCATGTGATTATTTAAAAAAAAAATTTTAAAGTTTGATGAATTACATTAAATAAGTATTCATTAAGCTCCTATCATAATCAGGATATTGTGCTAGACAGGGTTTAGCAACCTTGGTACCACTGATATTTGGGCCAGAGAAGTCTTTATTGTGGGGTCTGTCCTGTGCTGCAGGACCGTTAGCATCCCTGACCTTTACCCACTAGATGCCAGTAGCAAGTTCCAGTCATGACAAACAAAATTGTCTCCACACGTGTCCACTTGGGGGCCAAAATTACTCCCATTAAGAAGCACTGTGCTGGAGATAACCTCATACTTATTTGAATTGCTCATTTGATTTTCTGTAAAAAAGTATGTTGCTGATTGTCACTCACTGTTGGTGTCACAAACAAAGTATTGGGTTGACCAAAAAGTTTCTTTGGTTTTTTTCATAATATGGCTGTAGTAGCACTTAGTTGTCTAACTTCATTTGAAACAATTTTGTTAGATTGTATTATGACAGCTGTCATATCAGCATGCATTTTTAAAAAATTTATCAAAATTGGTGAATTTTGTGTAGCCATTTTAATATTGAAAATAGAAGAAAATACACAACATTTTGGGCATATTATACTTTATTATTTCAAGAAAGGTAAAAGTGCAACTGAAACACAAAAAAAAGATTTGTGCAGTGTATGGAGAAGGTGCTGTGACTGATCGAATGTGTCAAAAGTGGTTTGCGAAGTTTTGTTCTGGAGATTTCTCACTGGATGATGCTCCATGGTTGGGTATATCAGTTGAAGTTGATAGTGATCAAACTGAGACATTAATTGAGAACAATCAGCGCTCTACCACATGGGAGATAGCCAACGTACTGAAAATATCCAAATCAATAAAGTTATTGGTGAAAATGAAAAATGTGTCTTATTTTAGGGGAAAAAAAATGGACTTTTTTGCCAACCCAATAGTATTTGCTGAATTTTAACTGTATACAAAGCACCATGATGAGAGTTTTACAGATATTACATGGTTTATACTTAATTACAGCATTGAATTAGAAGATACTAATGATATTAGATAGTGTTATTACTTCCATGTTGCAGATGAGGAAAATGAAGCTTAAAGATTATTTTAGCTTGAATTTCCCCAAGAACAGAATCTGATACCCAGGTTTGGTTGTGGGCAATTTATTTGGGAGTTGATCTGAAGGAAGCAGAGTGATAGAGAAGGGAGAGTGAACCAGGGAAGGAAGAAAAGCCAAAAAGCTGTTGCTGTCGAGCTGGGAGCAGGTTACCCTAGGGCTACTTGAGCCCTGACTCTTCTGTAGTTTATCCCCAGGAGCATTCGCTCCCTCTTCCCTTCACTGATAGAAATTGCGAACAATACTCACAAAGACCAAGCCGCTCTTCCCTTGGGGAGTATGTTAGTTTTTAATCACTATTTTAAAAAGTACTACAAACTTAGTGGCTTAAGACAACACTCATTTATTAGCTCACCATTTTGTAGGTCAGATATCTGACTTGGCTTTGCTGGGTTCTCTGCTAAACGGATCACAAGGCTAGAAACAAGGTGTTGATTGGGCTCAGTTCTTGTTGGCAGTGCTGGGAAAAAATACGCTTCCAAACGTTCAGGTAGTTGGCAGATTCTAGTTCCTTGTGGTTGTAGGACTGGGATCTTTGCTCTCTTGCTGTTTTCTGTGGTCACTTTCAGCTTCTAGGAGCCAGATGACTCCCTCCACCCCTAAGATAGCAACCATGCATTAAATCCTTTTTGTGCTTCAAATCTGACTCGTCTTCTGTTACTATTAAAAGAACAATTTAATGGCTTTTAGTATATTCACAAGATTGTACAACCATTACAACTATCTAATTCCAGAATATTTTCATCATCCCCAAAAGAAACTCTGTACCCATTAGTGGTCATTCCCCCTTCCCCTGTACCTTCAATTCCTGGCAATCACTAACCTACTTTTTGTCTCTATGGTTTGCGTATTCTGAATACAGTGGTACCTCGGTACTCATCATTAATTCATTCCAATGAGTGGCAAGCAAGTGACCATTGATGAAGCATTTTCTCTTGCATGGTGGTGTCATAACTCATACAAGTTCTAGCAAGTGCAACGACTGGCGAGCAAGTGCTGAGTGCTGAAACATTTTTTCTTGTTTAGGTACCAGGTTTGATGAGTTCTGAAGCCAATGAGTACTAAAGTATAACTGTATTTCACATAAATAGTATCATACAATATATGCCCTTTGGTATCTGGCTTCTTTCACTTAACATGTTTTCAAGGTTCATTTAGGTAGTAGCATGGATGAATACTTCATTCCTTTTTATGGCTGAATAATATTTCATTGTGAGGATATAGTACATTTTGTTTATCCATTCATGTTGCTGGACATTTGTGTCATTTCTACGTTTAGTTATTATGAATAATGATGCTATGAACATTTATGTATGTGGTTCTGTGTACGTATGTTTTTAGGTCTCTTGAGTATATTCCTAGGACTGGAAGTGTTGAGTCATCTGATAACTTTACATTGAACATTTTGTGGAGCATCTCGACTGTTTCCCAAAGTAACTGCACCATTTTACAAAGCAATGAATGAGAGTGATTGTTTTTTTAATTATAGCTATCCTAGTGGGTATGAAATGGTTTCATACTGTGGTTTTGATTTTCATTTCTCTGATGGTTAATGATGTTGAATATTTTTTCATGTGTTTATTAGCCACTTGTATATACTTTGTGGAAAAGTGTTCAAATCCTTTACTCATTAAAAAAATAGGGTTATTTATCTTTTTATTGTTGTAAGGGTTCTTTGTATATTCTGGATAGTAGACCCCTATCAATATAGAACTTGTAAAAATTTTCCCTCTTTCTGTAGGTTCTTTTCATTTTATTGATGGTGTCCTTTGAAGCACAAACATTTTTAAATTTAATGATGTCCATGTTTCTGTAATTCATGTTTTTGGTGTCATCTATAAGAAATCTTGCTTAATCCTAATACACAAAACTTTACATGTATATTTTTTCTTCTAATAATTTTATATGTTAAGCTCTTCTATTCAGGTCTTTGATCAGTTTTGAGTTACTTTTTATTTATGGTAAAAGGTTAGGGGTTCAACTTCAGTCTTTTGCAGTTAGACATCCAATTGTTTCAGCACCATTTGTTAGAGACTATTCTTTCTCTATTGAATAATCTTGGTACCCTGGTAGAAAATAAATTGACCATAGATAGATAGGCATATTTCTAAACTTTCCATTCTGTCCCATCAGCCTGTGTATCTATCCATATGCCAGTGCCAAACAATCTTGATCACTATAGAGTTGTAATAAGTTTTGAAGTTGGAAAGTGTGAATCTCAACTTAATTTTCTTTCTCATGATTTTTTTTTTTGGCTATTCACATCCCCTTGAAATTTCATATGAATTTTAGAATCAGCTTTTCCATTTTTGCAAAGATGAAATTTTAATAAGGCTTTCATTGAAAATGTAGATCAATTTGGGGAGTATTGACATCCCAACAATATTAAGCCTTCCAATCCATGAACATTTATTTAGGCTTATATCTGTCCATTTACTAAGGTCTTCATTAATTTTTTTCTCCAATATTGTAGTTTCTAGTGCATAGCCTTGCACTTCTCTTGTTAAATTTATTCCTATGTATTCTAATCCATTTGATTCTGTCGTGTATGGAATATTTCCTTAATTTCATTTTAAATTTTTCACTGCTAGTGTGTAGGAAATACAATTGATTTTTGTATTTGATCTTTCATTGTACAACCTTGCTGAACCCATTTGTTTTCATGGTTTTTTAGTGGATTCCTTACAATCATCTATATTCAAGATTATGTCATCTCAAGTAGAGATAGTTTCACTTCTCCCTTTCCAATCTCGATGCCTTTTATTTCTTTTTCTTGCCTAATTGCTCTGGCTAGAAGCTCCAGTACAATGCTGAACAGAAGTGTGGACATCCTTGTCTTGTTTCTGATCTTAAAAGGAAATATTTCACTCTTTCAGGATTAAGCATGATGTTAGCTGTGGATTTCTCATAGACATCCTTTGCTAGGCTGAGGAAGTGCCCTTGTATTCCTATTTTGAGTGGTTTTAAATCATGAAAGGGTGCTAGAATTTGTCATATGTTTTTTGTCTGCATCTGTTGAGTTAGTCAGATGGTTTGTTTTTCCTTCTTTCTATTAATATGGTTTATGACATTGACTGATTTTTAAAAAAATATTTTGAATCTGGAATACTCTTCTGATACTCCCTTTTCCTTCTAAAAAGGGTAAATGAGTGATTCATTTTCTGAATCCTTATAAATCTGCAATTTCTCTCATTCAAGTTAAGGACTGTACCTTGCCTGGAGACAGGATTCTTAGAATGCAGTCCCTTTATCTTTAAAGTCTGTATACATCTTTCAGGTTCCAGTATGATATATGAAAAATCCATCATCAGTCTGATTATTTTACCTTTTTAAATATCCTGTTTGCACTCTCTTGAAGTCTGTAAGATTGAATCTTTATTCCTGGAGTTCAAAAACATCACCATAATATGTCAGCTGTGTGTATTTTTTTTCCATTATAGCTGATTGGCACTTGGTGAACTCCTTTGATCTGAAAACTCAATTCTTTCTTCAGCTCAGAGAAGTTTTCCTATTTGATCATCACTTCTGTTCTTTCTTTCAGTAAGTCCTGGTTATTTGTATATTAGGCCTCCTGTATCTGTCCCCCATGCCTCATATTTTCTCCAGTAATTTACATTTCTTTGTAATTTTGGCTTCATCTTCCAGTTTACTACTTTTGTTTTCAATTTTAGCCATTTTACATCCTTTATTGGTATTTTAACACCAGATTTCATGTGTCTTTTACATCCCCCCCCAATTTTTGTAACTGTTCTCTATGCCTATCCCCTTAAACATTGTTACATTTTGTTTCTTCCATTAACTTGGTCTTAGTAGAAGCCACCTATTCTGTCTGTTCTGGTTCCCCTAGTGTGAACTGCTAACTCCCTTCGATGTCTCTGAAGTTCCTTGGCTGTCTTAGGCCAGGGAGTGTGTTCTCCCAAGAAACTTGTAGGTGTGGTGGGTGCAGTCTGTTGGGCGTGGTGGATATTGCTAATAACCTGTGGGAGGTGAGCTAAAAAAGAAATTGTGAGACAGCATTTGGACCTAGAGAGACCTTTTTAGTCAAAGGCAAGGTGAGGAAGCAAGTCAGCAATGAAGAGATAACACCCAGAGATTAGCAGATGGGCCATCTGAGAGAGAAGGCTCAGCTCTTGACAGGGAGGAATGCTGTTTTTGTTACTGCCCTTGGTTTGTCACTAACCCTTTGCATACCCTCCTCTCTATATCTCCCCTCCCCACCCACTTATTCCACACATTTACCCTCCGCCCCTTTCCTGAGGCGGCTGGAGGTGATGTCTCTTCCCAGGTCAGGCAGCAGTCACGCCGTTGTTTATGTGGGGTGCTTTCATCTCACACAGGGATCACGAGATAGTGGGGACCCCTCCCTTCAGCATTCCTCCCGTGTAGTGATTCAGATGTACCTCATCAGCTGTCTCCTCCAAATAATTTCACTCCTTTCTTAAGTCCCTTTTCCTGAAATTCCCCTTCACCCCTCAAATTTTATCTCTTTCACTAGAGACTAATTTGTACAGCTTTACCAGCATGTCTCACATAATTGGGTTAGGGATACCAACCTGTAGCTAACCTTGCACTTCTCATGTGATACAGGCTTTGCTTTGGATTAAATATATACCAATAATTGTGACTAATGTATTTATCAAACACAAACCCCTTTTTAGAGTATATATATTTCCTAGATATTTATGGCTATGTTTTTTTTACTAACTGATGTATTGGGTAGGCCAAAAAGTCCGCTTAGTGTTTTCCATAAAATAAAAGATACATTTTTCATTTTCACCAATAACTTTATTGATTTGAATATTTGGCTATCTCCTGCTATTGGCTTCTAGTGGGCAGAAGCCAGGGGTGCTTGCTGACATGACAGCTGTCACAATAGTCTTACAAAATTGTTTTGAATGAAGTTAAAAATAACTAAGCACTACTAAAGCCATTGTACAAAAAAAACCCTAAATGAACTTTTTGGCCAACCCAATATTTACTCTTCTAATTTACTTCTGTTGTCTAGTTCAAGGATCACAAACTGGCAGCTATTTGTTGAATTCAACCTGGGGCTGATATATCCTGTTGGGACGAAATAAAGTTGTTACTGTGTTTTAATGTAAACCTACCTTCTGGTGGGGCATGTACACCCTGCCTCTCTCTTATACCTGGCACTTCCCACATTAACTGTTAACTCCCCTATCATTGAAGGCATTTGGGTTTTAAGTTTGGGACCTCGGGCTCAAAATGTCATTGTAATTTATTTGCCTGCAAATACTTTTCTTAAATATTTATAATGGACGATGTTGTGAATGAGTGGCACATGTTATGAATTACAGTTTAGATCTGTCATTGTTGGGTGTGCATAGAGAATGACTTTGAATTGTTCTTCTATCCAATTAAAAAGTTTTTTTAACAAGTCCTATACTGTTTCTAAAATGTTTCTATCCAAAATGTGTTATTATATGTTTTCATTTAATTTGGTTGCCTGTCATTTTGCTAAAGATATAATTAGTGATATCTCTATTGTGTTTGATTCAAAACTAATATACTAAAAGGCACTTTGAAAACTAGATAATTTATCCTTTATGCTTTGACAGACCTGAGTCTTACAGTTTTCACAGCTGTCACCCTTTATTTATACCAGACACCTATTAGCATTATATAAATCCTCCATGGAGCCACCGTGTCTTCTTTGTCTCCTGACACAGGTGTACCACTTATTTCACTTTAGTTCAATCAAATCCTCTTTGTCACCTTTTCCATAATTATAGAGTAAATAAAATTCACTTACTTGCTCCAAAATATAATTTAGAAATGCAAATTAATGTTCCTATGTAGGGGGTGCAGCCTGTTTTAAACTCTTATTATATGTAACAAAAACGGTAAACCATGGAGGGAACATTCATAGGCACTCTGTGTTTCAATGCATATTTTTTTAAGTGATTTCAAAACCACGCAAATTTGATGATAGCCAGTATGTTCCTCAAGTTATAAAATTTGAATAATGTTAGGATAAAAACAATACATTTACTTTTTTGTTATGGTTTTGGGCATTGTATTAACCAGGACTCCCCCAAGAAGCAGAACCAATAGTGTATATATATATACACAATATGTTCTTATATGTGTATACATTTAAATTTATTAAGTCAATTGTGTATATATATATATATATACACATACAAGCACATTCTTTATGTGGGTGTATATAGGTAGAGGTGAAGATAGAGAGATTGATTTATCATTGTGGTAGCTGGCAAGCTCTAAATCTGTAGGGCAGGCTGGAAATTCAGACAGAAGTTGCAGTCTTGAGTCTGAAGGCGGAAAACTCCTAAGTTGCAGTTTGAAGGCAAAATTCCTTCTTGTCTTGGAAGCTTCAGTCTTTGCTCTTAAGATACTCAATTGATTGGATGAAGTCACCCACATTATGGAAGATAATCTGTTCATTTAAAGTCTGTTGATTGTAAATGTTGATCATATCTCTGAAACACCTTCACAGCAACATCTAGACCAGTATTTGGCAACAACTAAGCACTGTAGTCTAGCCAAGTTGACATGTAAAATTAATCAGCACTGGCATCTTGCAGACATTTATATCAATATAGGCCAGACCTGAGTTAAAGATAATGGTTGTTGGGTTTTTGGTAGCTTGGCTTTAACATTTAGTATAACTCTGTAGTAATAAAGATATTAATTTATATCATAGTACTCCAAAGTTGAATGTGTAGGACATGATGCATAAAAACCATAAACCGTACTTTTTGTCAATTTGGGTTTTTTTCATAATATTTTTTTGGTCACTCTCCTATAATAGTATTGTTTTAATTCTTTGAAACTCCTCTTTCAGGGTTTTTACCCGCATTCGACATTGGGCAATCTTGAACACATAATTAGAATAGTGGCCAAAATGTGGATTAAAGAGAGAAGGCTAATCAACTTGCTATCCTGTGGAATTTCTAAAATCCTAAAATTGTTATAACACAGAATGTTCCAGGACCTCACACAGATCCATAAAATGTGTCTTCTGGTTTATGTTCTTCATTTGTTTTGTGTTAAGTTTCCAGTTCGAGGAGATGTCAAGCTTGGAGGTCTTCTAGTTAGTTGCCCCTTACCCTAGAATTCTTTTTTTTTTTTTGTCTCCACGTTAAAAAAAATGTTTTTAGTCATCTTTCCCCCTATGGTCCTAAAGTGTTTCTCTCGCTCTCCCCTTCTCTCTCCTCACTCGCTCCTCCCTCTCCCTCTCAGTTCTGATCCTGATGTTAGTAACATACGGTCCTTAATCTTGTATTCCTTATTTTTAATTTGTTAGTCTTCATCTGTATTTTCTTTCCTAAGGTTATTACAGTGTACTTTTAAAATCCCAGAACGGCGTTTAGCATGTGTGTGTGCATATTTGTGTGTCTTTAATTGTGGGAGCTTGATCTCTACGTGACTTTCCATTAGCTTGACATCCTCATGTGACCCCTAGGGTTGAGCAGGAAATGAGTTTTTGTCCAGAATAGCAGGTTACAACAGAAATGATTTTCTTAGCTCCAAAGCGTCTTTGCAGCAGGAGCACAAATTGAAATAGTGGCTTAGTGATTGACTTAACTCATTAGACAGCCTGCTGATAAGAATGCTCAGACTTTAAAAGGAAAGTGAGATATTTTTCCAGGGATCTGTATAGGTCCCAGTTATAGGGTTAAAAAAGAAAAACTGTTACTTGCATATAGTATTGAGCAATATTCTGTGTCATAAATCAAACTTTATAGGATTAATTATTTGTCAGATTGTGTCCTGACACCCCGTTGTGTGATTGTGTGTCTGGGGTGGTCATATACATTCACTGAGGCAATCTCTAATACAAAGTTTATTAGCTTTTCTTGATTTCTTTATTAAAGAAAAGTATTGAGGAAATGACACTTTATTTTAAATTTTTTTTGGCAAGCTCAGCTTTTTCAGGCTGTTTATTTTTGCAGATGTATTTCATCAGTTCTTAAGAATGAAGCTAGGAATGTTTGCTGGCTTCTAGGTTAGAACCACCCAGAAATTTAAAAAAAAAATCTGTTTCTTAAAATATGATATTTGGGGGAGGTAGGGAATCTTTTCATTTTTGCGAACTAGATTTTAAAACCATATTTAAATAATGCATTTTAATGCTGCTTTTAAATATATAGCATATTTTAATTCCATATTGCTTTTTGACTTGTTTTAGGTTGATGTTTTCATTGTGTTTTAGTTAATGATTCTTATGGATAGGAGATAAAGGTTGCTCATGTTTTTTTCTTTGGTAAATTTGAATACACTGTTCGTGTCATCTTAGAATTAGTTCTTACCATTTAAGTCTCCTCCAGAGGCTAGTCTCCAAGGATATTAATAATTACTAATCAGTTGAGACTGTTCAGTCGACATCAAATACACTTCTTTTTTAATTGAATTTATTAGGGTGACACTAGTTAACAAAATTATACAGATTTCAAAGATACTACTTCTTGTAGAGTATTTCTTGTAGTTAAAATATCTATATTAAGACATTGTTTGGATGCATTTTCTTTGAACCAGAGTGGAGTAAAATGAATTGAGAAAATGACCTGGAACCGTTCATGTCTTCATTTGTCATATATTAAGCCTCCCAGACTTTGATGTTGTCCTGTGTCTACAGAAACGGACAGTTCAGACAAAAATTGAAAGCAATTAAAATTCAGTGTAGTGACTGTTACAAAAGAGGTTCCTTTTCCTGATTGTTTCTTACTATTTCAGGCCATTTCCACATGGCCTTCCAATTTGAAGTTGGGGAATAAAAGAGAAGCAGAGATGCAGAGAAACAGCTTCAAATCAAGATGCAAAATTTAAGCTGCCAACAGAGAACCATGTTAACACACTTCCTTTGCTCTTAAATCCTAGATAAAAACTAATGTATGCAGAAAGCAGTGTTCCTCAGGTTGGGGATGTACTCCAACCTCTTAAAGAAAATAAAATCCCAGTGGACTTCTGGGTTGATTGAGATTGTTATTATAATATTACTTAAATAACACATTTTACTTATTTTGCTTATTATGTATTTAATATGCACAAACATAAAACAACATATAATATTTTATGCCTATACCTTATACTAAATAAAACCAAAACAAATTTACAAGTGAAATATAACTGGAACTATAAATCCATTATAATTCAAATGAACATTATAATTCAATTCAGATCAACATGAATTTAATGGGATGGGTAATACTGCTTTGCTGAAATAGCTGTTGATTTGGGGAATTACAATAGAAAGATGTTATCACAAGTTTACTTCTGTAGTTCATCTGTTTCTGTATTTAGATTTTGAAAATACTCTGCACATGTCTGTTTACATAAATATGTTATTTAAACAATATTAACACCTTTAAGTCTCTAATTGGAAGTTGGGCTAATCAAGCCTCATCTTTAATAAAGCTCTTTCAGTGAGTAGTTTTGGAGCAGGGCATTAAAGATGTATCACTTGGCAACTCTGTAAAGCTTCATTCATCACTTGAAGATAAAGCTGGCCTAATTGAACTAAAGCTGGCCTTGATTAAGTAGGTATCTAATGCAATTATTGCTACAACCAGGAACAGAAAAATTCTTCTTTGTTCATTATGACCATTCTCATTTCTAATAAGTTGACACGAGTTGGCACAAAGATGATATGGTGCTCTCCCACCACTGTGCTTGGTTGGACCACAGGTCCTTCCAATCATGCAGCTTTCCCTGATGTCAACTGACATAAACTCGGTTGTCCATACAAATTGCTGCATAAAAATATTGTTGCACTGTGCAGTTGCATGGGGTCATCCAAAAGATGCACACTCTCTTTACATTTCTTTTAAAAGATTATCCTAAAAATTAAAAATATTTATATTTTTAAAAACATCAAGAACTTGAAAACCTTTATTTATATAGCTATAGATCTTAGTCGGAGAAATGCTGCTGCTCTACAGTAGGCAACAGTTTTCAGATGGTGGAAAAAAAGACTTTGAGCTCTAAATCCCAATTTTATCTATTTAAATAAAGTTGTAAATAGTTTTATTTCTAGATGTACCATTAATGTATAGCACTGCAGTGATATTTAAATCTGATGACCAGAACCGGTTATGAAATATGTGTTATAAAGAATTTAGATATGTCCTAGCTTTCAAGAGACAAACCTAACTGCTGGTGGTCCTTTCTCTGCTGAGGCTATTAGAGTCCAGTCTACTTAACTGGGCTGAAATGATCATGAAGCCCAGTTTTGGTATCTTCTGTATCTAGTTCTGTCTATGGGCAATGTTTTATGTTTGAGTTCATAATTTTTATTTTATTTTACTTTGAGAACTGTGGTGTTCAAAATTTCATGTATTACTGGTTATATTTAATTTTTAAACATTAGAAGTAACATACGGTCCTTAATCTTGTATTCTTTATTTTTAATTTGTTAGTCTTCATCTGTATTTTCTTTCCTAAGGTTATTACAGTGCACTGTTTCATTGATTCATTTACCAAGAATAAATTTAACTTGCCCCACCAGTTTTTCCCCCACTCCCTTTGTGTTTTAAATATTGAAACAACATCTAATGTTTCTCTTTGTTATTGTATTACAGTGTACTTTCTTCTGCAACTTTAAGAGTCATATATCCATCTCTAATGGACCAGAGTGGTAGGACATAATCAGTGCTTGAAAATTCAGACAGAGCAAACCTGTAATCCTTCCTGATGCCAAACACCTTGCTTTATTCCTTTTCTTCTATTTTTAGCTAATTTATATCTGGCAGGATTTCAATCAGGGGCACAATATGTTTATATCCGATAAGGGGATGATTGTAAGCTTCACCCACCACCTGTCATAGTGCTTGGCACATAATTGGTGCAGTGGTAGTGGTGATGATGTGGCCACCTTAGTCTTTTAGCAGAGGCACATTTCGAGTTGTGGAGACACTGTCATACTGATCTTTGTATGGCCTGGACTTTTATTTATTTTGGGAGATGCAAGGGTCTTTTGGAAGATTTGTTGACTCCTCTGGCTAATGCACCTAGGATGAGCATGACCTTCGGATAACCACACGGATGGACTGCCTTTCACATTACAGAAAACAGTTGTTAATAGATCAGACATCAAGTTGCACATAGAATTTCTACTCGGTTTGGCATTTTAACTTTAGTTTGAGTTACCGGCCATGCTGGAACCTCAGATGCAGTCTCCCTTTTCCTGCACTGCAAACCACGAATGCATGTCCCTGCGCTTTACTGGGGCTGGACTAACCCAGTTGTGTGTGGTCTGTCTTTCAGGCCTTTGCTATCTGCTTCCCTGGTGCCAGCCTCACAATAGGAGTGAAAACACTAAAAGAATACAAAGAAAATGGTTTTATTTCTGACATAGCGCACGTACCGTATTTTGCCGTGTATAATGCACACTCTTTGGCCTAAATTTGTGAGGGAAAAATAAGGATGAGCATTAGACACAGGTAGCACCTGAAATACCATGTATCTGTTCTTCTTTTTTGTAATTATTTGTTACATAAAGTTTCTTGTATCATAATATGTTCAAAAATAAATGCTAAAATTCCTTTATAATATAAAAAACAAGTACCTAAATATAAATAAATAAATAATTGAATTTAAAAATTAAAAGATTTTTTCCCTGAAAGTTTGGGCCAAAAACATGGGTGCACACTATACACAGGAGCACATTATCCCCTGCAGAATGCGGTAGCTTACTATACTTGACCCCGGCAATAAGGGTGTGAAGCGGAGGGGCTCATGTGCTCTCCTCTTTAGTCAGTTCTCCCAGTGGGTCAGCACATTTCCTTGTATTTTGTGCATAATTTGTAGTTACAGTAGCCAGATACATTTGATAAATCAAGTTTTTTTCATTTTCATTACATAAAAATGGTTTTTTCATTACATAAAAAGTAAACATTTTCCTGTACAAAAATATTTTTAAAGTTTATGTAAAAACAATTTAAATCAGTTGTAATCCTACCACTTAGCCTCTATCAAAATGCAGTTATTTCTATCTTTAACTTTTTTTTTTAATGTCTTGGCTATTTTCACTACAAGAACTTAAAAATATTTCTTATTTATTACCCATGTAATATATATTTACTTCTAGAACAATTAGAAAATATAGATTAAATAAAAAGAAACATATCCATTATAATACCCTCTGGAAATAGCTCATATTAAGAGTTTGGTTTATATTCTTTCAGACTTTTAATTGAACAGTAAATCAAGTAAGTTTAGAAGGAGGTACGTAATTTTTAATAAAACTAGAAACACACCATACATACTTAGGTATATCTTTTTTTTATTTATGTTAATAAATATATGTCCCCATAGCTGTGTGACATTCCGTTATATTGATGTATAAAATAAATTTATTCAACAAAGCTTATGATGATGAAAATTAGGTCAATTAAAAAATTCTTTTATAATTGTTTATTGTGGGATTTGTTCAGTACCATACATTGAAGTTTTACATTTTTATTAGTTCAATCTGTCATTCTTATTGTGATTTCTGCTTTTGGGATCATGTTTAGGAACTCCTTCCCTATATAAATACTTTTATTATTCAGCTCTGTTTTCTTCTAGTACTTTGATGGTTTAACACTGACAACTTTAACCAATATAGAATTTATCTTATATATAATGAGAAAATAATCTTTGCCTATTTCTAAAACCCTTTAAGTATTCATCCCTCCACTATTTTGAAATACTAATTTTATCGTAAACAATAACCCTTAAAAATAATTGAGTCTGTTCCTAGACTTTTAAATTTTGTTTCATTAATCTACTCTATTTCTGTTCTAGATCCATACTGTTTTAATTATTGAGTGCTTCTTACATGCTTTATATAATGTCCAGTTAAGCAAAAGCTCTTCTTTTCTCAAAGATTTTTGGCTAATTTAACAGCTGGTCAGCTTTCATATAAATTGGAGAATAATTTTTCAAGTTGCAACTTGAATTTTTAATTGGAATTACATTAAATGTAAAGATTAGTTTGGGTGATTGATATATTTATAATATATTCCCATTAAATAATATTAAATATGGTGACTATAGTTAACAATACTGTATTGTATATTTGAAAGTTGCTAAGAGAATAGATCTTAAATATTATCACCACACAAAAAAATGGTAACTATGTGAAATGATGAATGTGTTAACTAATTGTACTGTGCTAATTGATTCATAATATGTTCATATATCAAATCACCATGTTGTACACCTTAAACTTACAAATGTTATGTCAATAATTAAATCTAGAAAATACATAATTTATCTTACGTTTTACCTCTTACCGACATTTTTTATTCATATAGCTATTACACATCTTTATTAAGCTTATTTCAAAATATTTTATCCTTAGTTGGTATTGTAAATGGAACTTTTTCTTATATTTTCTGATTAGTACAAGTTCAAATATCTGCGAATTTGATTATTTTTGTTTTATATCCTAATTTTTAATCATTTTTCTAACAGATTTTTATTTTATTTGCCATAGAGACAATAATTCCTTTCTACTATTTACATCTCATTTCCCTTTATTGACTCATTTTATAGGTTCAAACCTAGTCTAGAAAAGTATTGAAAATTGGGATGATAATAGATTGGGCTTTCTTGCATTATTCCTGACCTTCAAAGAGAAAGACTCTAGGTCATTACTGTTCAATAGAACTTTCCGCACTTACGGAAGTATTCTCCCATTGTCCAATACATGTAGCCATTGGGCACGTAAAATGTGGTTAGTGATATTGAAAGTGGAATTTTAATTTAATTTTAATTAAATTTAAACAGCCACAGCTTGAGATTTTCATTGTTAATTATGTCGTCATATTTATTTCAGATGGCTCTTTAACATGTGAAAGCCAGCTTAGAGTAAAGGTGATGGGATGAAAGCGGGGCTATCATGTAGATAATTGTCATACGCATGCCTTTAACAGGATGCGAAAGACAACAGAGAAAAGAATAGTAACTGGAGTGAGATGAGGTTTGAAGGAGAGCTTGCTTTCATCTGTTTGTTTTGTTATTAAGACTAAGTATGGTCTCCAGCACTTTATTTATCTTCCAAATATGTACCTTCTTCAATGTGCCTTATTTCTGTTAATAAAGCCACCATTATCTAGCCCAGAACCTTATTACTTTTTTGTAGTTTTCTCTCTCTTGTCCCCTAATTATCTAAACACTCCTTTACCCACTCTCCGTTTCCACAAGCCTACATTTTACCCATTCTTTGGTGTCCTTCACAAATATACTTTCTATGTGAAAGGACACTTTCTTGACCTCATCAATTGGTTACTTTGTGTTCATTTTAAATAGCATTTAATTTGTGCTTTATTTTTGTATTGCTTCATCCTACACTTTGTGTTATAGCTATTTATGAGCATGTTTGTCAGATACATATCTACTGTATAGAAAAGTTTTGCAATAGATATTGTAAATATTACTATAGATAGCATACCATCAGATACATATCTATACCTACCCTATTGATAGGTTTTACTATAGATAGTATAAATATTACAATCTATATATATACCTATTGTAAACTCTTTGAGGAAATAATCCTTGACTGATTTACCTTTCTGTCTTTTAGGGTCCCTCTGCTGATGTGCTGCATGTATATACATATGCTCAGTAAATATTGAATGAGTCATAACCCAACCTGTATTAATCATTTATATTTTGTACACCTTGTCTTTAATTGATAACTTTTGGAGAGCAGAGAGCATATGTATTTTTGTATTTCCTGCATACTAACACAATGCTAAGTATTAAACAATTGTTTGGTAATTAATTTTTAAATGTTATTCATAATAATAGTGTTAGCACATGTCACTTAGGATCGCCATTTTGCTGTACGTCATGGAAATCTAATTAAAGTAGCTTAATCAAACAGGAGTTATTTTTTCTCAAAAGAAAAGAAGTCTGGAGGCAGATAGTCTAGGGCTGGTCCAGAGGTATGATGATGTCATCAGTGTCCCAGGGATTTTTTGTCCGTAACATATGGCTTTTGTCCTTGTGATCATATGAGACTCTTCTTCCAAGCATTATATTCATCTTTGTGTTTCTTTCTATTGGAAAACAGTAGCTTTTCTGAAGGTCTCTACAAATATTATCTCTTTAGTCAGAACTAGGGTCACATGGGCATTTCTGTGTGCCACGGAATTTTGGAAGGTGGGTATTTTTAACTGGGTGCATTGCCATCTAAGCAAAATTTGGATTCTATTCCTCAGGAACCAATGGAGAATGAATCTTGGGTGGGCAATCTGGAGTGTGTATCTTGGACATGGAATTTACATGTAAAGCCATTAGAACCTATAAGGGGATGGTAAGATACATGTGAAAAGTTCAACAATCCAAGACAACTATGTGAGAAATCCCGTATACAGAGTTAGGCAGCACATGCTGTCAAAAATGAGAGGTAGAAGACTTTCCTGGTAGATTAGGGGTCAGCTAGGAAATCTTCAACGTAAGAGACAGGGCTTGAGCACAGCCTTAAAGGATGGGTCAAATATTGTATAGGGGCACTGGATGGCTGTTTTGCAAGTGAAGAATAACATGCTTAAAATATGTTTTTGAATTACTAGAGTAGCTTAGCAAGACTGTTGTTCTCATGGGACAATAGAAAATAAGTCGGGACAACATAATGCAGGGTTCCGAATGCCACTGCAGTGAGTTTGGATTTGAGACTTGTTCAGATAAGGGGATCTATTGCACATTCCTAAAAAGAGGCATACTATGAAAACATAGACTAGAAATGATAATATGTTAGATTGTAAAAATAATATGTTAATTCACAGATTAGTTCATTAGAATTAATCAATATCTAATGTTGTACCCCCTACCCAGTAGTTAATTCATAAGATTTTTATCAAAGCAATTGGTCCAAAGTAGCCTCCAATACTTAAAATAGATATTTGATATTCTTATAATTGAGGCTCTGAGTTACAGAACAATGGAGCTCCAGAAATCAACTTTTCTGTTAAACTGATTTGTTTATATTGCTAAGGAAATCTTTGTTTCTGTTATCACCACGTAGATTTTAAATATTGTCAGCATATTTTACATTAATACCCAAGTATAATCTTTCTTAATTAAAATCACTTCTCTAAGCTTGCACTGAATAATTTATAAAGTGATTGAAAACAGACTGGTACTCTTTTGACTAAATGTGCCTTTGTTATCTATTATTTTCTCAGCCTGGAATTCCAAATTTGTTGAAAATACTTAAGCTTCAAAGTGCTTACATTGGCTTAATATTTTCTTTTCCTTTTTATGTCAATCTTAATACATTTTGCAAAGTTTCTTTCAAATAAATGAGGTATGTTAGAAGTTTCTCTAGATACACTTAAACATTTTTTAAGTGACAGATGTTTATTCAACTGAAAAATCTCACAAAATAGCAAAGATTTCTTATTTTTTATTTTAATAATAAGATCAGTTACTTTTGATGGTTTGACTTAGCAGTTTGATTAAAGAGGCAGTCTGATTCAATTGAAACATGTAAAACATGCTTGAAACTATTTCCTGTATAATTATAAATTAATATCTGAAGACTCAGTTACCTCTTTTATTTAATAACTGGAATATTAGAATTTTCATCTCCATTAGTGTCCCAGCTCTCCAGAATCTTCTCTTTAATTACCACAAGATCTTTCCTTTCAGAGTCTGATTAATGTGAATTTAACTCCATGTAGAAATAATGCAATTACATCCAACTACTTAAAAGTTTAGTATTCATTGTTAGATACTTTTTGATTACTGTTCAGCCTGCATCCAGCTGATGTTGGGTTTGGCTATGAGACTGTTTTGGTCAATAGAATATTAGTGGATATGACATAAAGCCTCAAATACCCTTGCAAGGTTTACCTTTGGTTTTGCACTCTGGTAATTTGCCACGAGAAGAACTTTTCCTGGGCAGCTGCTGCCCCGTCAGCTTAGGTCCCAGAATGAACACAGGTGGAGTGAACCTTGAGCCAAACCCTCAGCGTGAGGCAGAGCCAAGCCCTGCCTATACCCGCCAAACTTCAGTGAACATACAGATCCATCTGCACAAGGATAAATGTGCGTCATGAGCCACGAGTTTGGGATACTTTGTTCTATGGGATTATTATGGCAATAGCTGACTAACATAGTCTAAGAAATAGGTTTCTATATTTTCATGTAAGAAAATTTTCATTAAGAAAATGCATAGTATACATTGTTAAACTCTTAACTCCCTGCTTTATTGCTTTATTAGATGAAAAGTAGTAGCACACCACACTAATTAACTGAGAGTTTCTCTGGCTAGTGGGCATTGCAAGTTTTATTGGGTAAAATTCCTGAAATGAAAATTGAGAAATAAGTTGTTGAAGAGCATTTTTGAAAAATAAATTAACCTGGTTGGTACTTTAATCATAAAATAGAATGGCATAGAAGCCATGGCTAACATATCACATGGCATCCATATCACATCTAATTTTCATAACAAACTTGTCAGTCAACACATATTATTGAGCACTTACACATTTTGCAGTAGCTGACATATATAGTATTATTTCATTTTTGTTGAATGAAGAAAGTAAGGCTCAGAAAAGCTCTGTGACTAGCTGAAGTCTCACAGCTAGGAAAGGGCAGAGCTAGGATTTGGCTTGAGGTCTGTCTGACTTCTAAGTGTGTTCAGGTTTGGGAGAGTGGTAGAAGTCAGAGAAAAGATAGAATTTACAAACTGATTTATCTAACATTTGTGTTGGTGGGCTATCCCTAATAATCATTTACCATATAACCCAGATTTCTCCTTGCATTGCCCCTCCTTTCAGAAATCTACACATAGTTAGTTTGGACACTAATGGTTTTATAGCCCACGAAAGTCTGAAGCTCTCGCCACTATTTCTAATTCTTGGGACTTACGCTTTTGAGGTCCCTCTCCTGTGTCTTTGGAGGCCACCGTCATTTGCGATGTTAATCTCGTGTAGAGCTCTACCCTTTCTGGGGTTTTTTACAGCACACACCTTGGCCAAGCATTTTGAGTTTTTGTAAGGCTCCCCGTGCAAAATACAAGGTTTTCACTATTCTTTTCCTCTCGGGCTTTTCCATTAACTGCCCCATCCCCAAGCTCCTCTGTTTTGTGGAAAAGCTTTCCTCTTCCTGTGAAGCCTTGACAGCCCAGGGACCATGACTTTGGGAACCGCATGTCAACCCCCAAGCTGGAGAATCAGTATATGCCTTTCTGCTTCTATCTCATTAGAAGCAAAAAATAGTGAGCTTATCTTGGGATAATGGCAAAAGTTGGAACCAGCCCCTTAGTCTGACAGCTGAATTTAAAATTTTAAAATTGAATTTCATTGAATTTTCAACATCAACAATTTTGTTCAACTATAAATGGTGAGAATTGAAAACCTCTAAATAAGAAAAAACTACTCTTCTTAGATTAGAAATAAAATACATAACTAAGAAAAAGCCTATCTTTATAATTTTACTTACTTTCTACCTCTTTCCAAAAATGTGACTTATAAAAATTGCAGAATGTATCTGGGTGTAAGCTTTTTCTGGAATTTTTCCAGACCACTTTTCCTATTAGTTATTCAGAGAGAACTTCAGGAATTTGAGAGCTTGGTTTGCTTATGACCTAGAATTTAGATAGCAGTATAAATTTAAACAGTCTGAAGCTCTAACTTCTACAACACGGCATTAGAAATGGGTGCAGAACCACTTTTTGCTTCTGGTAAAGCCAGACTACTGACTTGTCTTGCATGATTTGCCACTAAAATTCTAATTCTTGTCAGAATTATTTTTAAAGGGAGAAGCCTGGAAACCAGTTGACTAAAAGAACTTTAATTCTCATTCATTTCTAATATAATTCTAATTGGTTCATCTTTAATTTGGGAGGCAATTTCCCTAGTAATTTGGCAGACATTAGTTCTTTTAAATAAAAGCTTCCCCAAGATACTGCCTTAGTGGTGTTTTGAGGAGCTCATGTTTTCTTACATTCCATGATTACAGTGGTGCTGTTTTATATTTAACAAGCATTATTATCTTCATTAAAGCATTGCATGGGGTGTATTTCAGACATGGAAGCAATAGTACATGGAAGAGAGTAAGTGAAAGACAAGGCAGATCCTGAATATAAGATTCATTTGGAGGTGGCTTGTCCCCAGTTTCCACATGGAAACATTGGCATTAGGATTTTGGTGCTGTTAACCTGGTCTTAATACTAAGATTGCAAAAAGAGCATTTTTATCTTTGTGTGACCTTGACCCAATTCTTTAACCTTCCTAAACCTCTCATTCCTTATGTATTAAATGGGTATTACGTTTGCCTTACCTAACTCAAAATGTTGTGAGGGTCAGATAAAAACATCTGTGGAAGTACTTTGTATTATACAGTAGTAGCTTCAGACATTAGTGATTATGCTTGTGGGTCAACAAAGTAGGCAGGGTGGAGGAGAAGAAGGAAGTTTGCTCCTAAATCCATTCCTATAGTGTGGTTGAAATGGATAGTCCTCAAATCCTAAAGGGTTGGAAGATGGCGAGGGAAGGGACTGCCAGCCTGGGTGCACAGCAGTGACAGGCTTTTTAGCTGGACCTATGAATATGGGTTCCAGTCCTTTCAGGTAATAGTTGAATGTCTGCAGGGTGCTGGGCACCATATTAGACACTAGAGATCCACACGGTGATGGGATATGGTGTGTGCCCTCTAGCAGTCCCCGCTCCAGCTGTGGACAACATGGCTGTGTGTCTCTAGCAGGCGCAAGCCAGGGAAAGGTCTGGGCGGAGGGGCTAGAGCAGAAGAGAAGCTGGTGACTGTGACTGGGTCTCACATGTTTTTGCCATGAGTAAATAGGATGATTTAAAACTAATCCACCATATTTTTGACTTGAAATCACACAGAAAAGAAAAATATTAAGGGTATTTTAATAGGTTGGTTATAAACTTCTATAATACTTTTTTTCTTTTAATAGATGAGGAGTGACAGGATTGACATCTTCTTTACAGTTTTATCATGTTTCAGGTTTTTATATGTACTTTATAGGTTTTAGGGACATTATCACAATGAGGTGCTAA
The DNA here is from genome assembly GCA_004026545.1 of Mormoops blainvillei. Classification (NCBI taxonomy): domain Eukaryota; kingdom Metazoa; phylum Chordata; class Mammalia; order Chiroptera; family Mormoopidae; genus Mormoops; species Mormoops blainvillei. The sequence continues at coordinate 20,513 of PVJD01011400.1, read as the reverse complement.
TCAGTTGCATGTTTGTGTTCCTGTTGCAGGACACTAAATCTTCCAGAATCATTTTTTAACTTTATCTTTGGCATTCAAAAGTTAAACTGCTAGCGATCTTTATATTTGACAGTTTTTAAAGGAAATAAGTGGGTAATATATTATTCATACTAATGACCCAATAACAAAGATTATTCCTAATTAATGGTAATTTTATTTGGCTCTTTGAAGGCCTTAAGCATTTCTTTCCTCTTTATTTCTTTCTTAGACAAATAATAAAATAAGCTTTTATTTTCTGAATATATTGTACAACAGGGAGGGGAGACATTCCAGAGGCCAAGATGCCAAGAAATATAAGAAAGCTAACCTAAGACGAAAGACTCTGCAGAAGACCCAGGGAGTGGAGGGGAGTCTGGTGTTGAACTAAATTCTCTCCTGTTATCTAACATTTCACTCCAGCAGACTTGCTACTTTGGTGCCTACTTTAACTTAAATATTTAGAGAAAATATGGGAAAGTTTGTGAAAAAATGAAGTCTTGTATAATAAACAGGCTGGTCTTAATTATTTGTATTTACTGCAGAAACCCCAGAGCGGCACCAGTGCGGCCCAAGTATTCACTGTTACCGTAAATTCATGTGATATACTGGATGCTTTGGGAGATGGTAGCTGACTCCACATTCAAAATTCAAAACAAAAAATATTTCAATACCCAAGTGAGTAAAAATGGATTCTCCCAGATCAGTCTGGACCCATCTTTCAAAGATGTTGAGCGTCTGGAATTTTTATGTGCATTCGTGAGGCTGCAGCTTGCTCTGACAGACAATTTGTTGTGATTACTGGCTGTCGGCAGTAAGAAAGTGCAGAGTCAAGAAGGACAAAGAATTTACAGTACAGAACTTTCAATAATGTATTGATGTCAGGAAAAGAGCAGAGCCATTTCTGATAAGAAAGAAGTGTTAATTTTAAACAGCTGTGAATGTGCTTTCTGTGATGTACTCCTGTAAAGCAACAGCGGGGTAATTCACAGGCTGTGGGGCACAAGATGAGTTTGTGTAATCAATCCCTAAGTGAAACCGAGAAGCAAATCCTGGAAGAGGTGACAGAGTTCGGCCCCGGGAGTGGAACACAGAGTCTTTTACAATTTGATTTTCTTGCCCAGGTTTAGATTTGGCAGCAGCTACACCCCTCCTATAAGTCCTCACTCCCACCCCTTACCGTGAATCAACACTTCGGAAACTCTAGAAGCACAGTATAAAAATTATCCCTAAGTCAGAGTTTCAGGAATGACATTGAAAATTATACAGCATTCCTATTCCCCAGGCTAAATCTTAGCAGCACACTCATTTTGATGCTTAAAGGCATGTGATAATGTTTTTCTAAACTGATTTAGAATTTTTATTAATACCTTTGGCTGGAATAATGAAAAGCTGTCTGAGTGTATGAAATTGGGTAAGAGCTTGTTATTTTGCTAAAGATACATATTTTCTGAAGATCTGTCTGAGAGCTATGAGGTACAAATATTGAATGTGAGTTGAATTTGGAAGTTGGCTGCTTCGGATTCCAAATTGGACCTTTAGAGAGAGATTCAGTTTTAAATCCAGCCTTGATACCTATGTGTCTTTAGGGTATCTGTTTTCAAAGAATGAGTAACAAGTTTTTCTTTTTCCAAAGGCAGTTTAGCTAAGTATTAGGAGTTTAGGGATGAGGTTCTCGTTCAGGTCTTTCCAGAGTTTGGAGTTAATCACTCACTTTTTATCTGTCTCATCTTTTACTTAACTTTTAAAATATGCATACCAATTCTGGCCTCCTACTTCTGAAGTTGTCATACATATTATATTCTTTGTGATAAAGCCTTAAAATATCAGAAATAACTGGTGATATTTTAAGACTTTACCAAATCAAGGTATTTTTGTTTGTATGAATAGTGGTAACAACGTTGCTTATAATAAGAGCAAATCATATAAATGAATGCTATGTCATTTTTATTCTTATTTGTATTTAATAAATATTTATAATTATTTATATTTTATAAAAGTTCCACAAGTATTTGGAACTGTGAAAAGGGAATCAAAGGTCTATACACGTCTATTTTCAGATTCTACCTCAAGTTACAGCTTTAAATTTTCAGGGTTGAGGATCTAAGCCGCCTTGTAGGAATGAACGAGGCCAGCATTCAAAACTACCACCATTTGGCTTGATTTTGCAAAACCCTCAAATCATCTGCTCAGAAAGCTAAATCCTAGCTGCTCTTTAAGACAAGCCACAACAGCTGAGTGGCTATAAAAGTAGCATCTCGTAGATGTAGAGAACTATGAACAGGTCTAGGCAAGAGGTAGGGAGAGAGATGCAAGTAATGAATTTAAATCCCTTATTACTTTCTTTTGGGAAAGTAATTGCATTTACTATAAATTGGGAAGGAAGACTTCACATACAAGTATGGAAGTAGATCAGAACTAGACATAGTTCTATGTCTATGTCGCATAGACAAATGGGATCAGGCAAATCTTGAACCTCAAGCAAGGTCTAATGATAGTAATGCAGCCAATCGTTCTCTAGATGGGAAGATGGACACCATAATAATAGCAACAGCTAACATTTATAGAGTGTTCATTATTTACTAGACACAGTATTATGTGTTATCTGTAGATTATTTGTATATGAGGTCGGCGATGTCTTTATCTCTATTTTGGAGATGAAGAAATCGAAGTGTACAGAGATTAAGAATGTTCCTCAAGGTCATACACAGCTGTGCTGTCTTTCACACCCAGGGAACCTGATTGCAGAAACAGTGCTCTTAGCCAGTATGCCTACTGCCTCCGTGAACTTGAAAAGTAGATTCGTAGTTCATCGATTGGTGGCGGGGGGGGAAGGGTGGTGTGGACTGGTGAGGAATGTGGTCCCAGCAGAGTCCAAGTTCTAAATAATCTCGGAAGTGGCCCAAATAGCAATGTAGTCCTTTAAAAAAAGGTTTATTCCAACAGGAATTGGGTATTGGATATTGTTGGAATGTCCCATTAAGCACTAGGGACCCATAACTAGGAGACTGAGACTTCACAGTAAGAAACGCGGCCATTGGAAATGTGCATAAGGCAAGGAACCCAGTCACAGTGGACGGGAGTAAAATCAGGGGAACAGTAATCTAGGGCAGAGGCAGGAATGCCTTGACAAAGGATTTCTTATGTTATCTCCCCTGCCGAGGGCTGGAGTTGGCCCCAGAATCAGATGCGTAGCTATAAGTCAGGGTTAATTTAGTCGATTCAGCTTGGAGGGAGAGAGAAGCAAGGGCGCCCAGCCAGGTAGGCCATTACAGTTCCAGGCAAGAGTCAAATTTTACTAATTTTACTAGCATTATTTTTTCACCATGGCAGCGTCTGCTTCTATGGGAGACGGCATCATATAACACTGACATTAGATAGCCAAAGGCTGTGGGACGGCAGATGAATTTTCATACTGTAATTACAAAATTCAATAGTATCCTTTCATATATCTTATGGCCCAGATTAAGTTGTTAGTCTCTCTTTAAAAAACATAATATGTTATATAATATATTGATTGTAGCGTTCACTAAGCCATTTAGAATGTTACTGGCAAAAATAATTAGGTATGAAATTGTTTAATTATTCATGTCACTTGTTTATTCTGTCTTATAATAACTTTTGAAGACTATATATGATTTGAGGAGCTCTTAATTTGTACCCTTAAAAGATAAATCTTCAAGATAGCAGTACTTAAGAGAGTCATTTAAGTAGTTTTTATTTGGTAGTCTAGTCTTCTGTGGAAGAAAACAATTAAAAATAATTTTATTTTTTCTTTCATGTAGTGTTTATCCAACTGCCTCCATATTTTATCTTATAATAGCTCTGAAGACTGTACAATTACCTGTTCTTTCTAAAGCTCATGCTTTCCTAGATCTACGTATAAATGCTGTTTAAAAATCTCCCAAAAATGTTTTTAAGAACCCAGATTAGTTTCATTTGTGCTAGGAAGCTGTTCTCTAAATGACTGACATAATATAGGGTGGTTTCTACCCCCAAATATTTCTCATGCTTAATCGGTGCATTTGTCGTGTTCTGTCCAGTAAATAGCTCTATTATTATGAAATGAGTCTGAGATGTACCAAAGAAAATATGGTAAAATATAAGATGCACCCAGGAACTGCAGTAACTTTCTGATATGTAAATTCTTTTAATTGATATAATTCATGTGCATCTTTGCGTTTCATCTCACGTTATTACAGAGTTGGCCTGAGATGGAGAATGAGCGTGGGCTTGAGGTGGGACCTGTGGTCAAAGTGCAGGTATCAGCATTTAAATGCTTCTAAGTCTCTGAATTTGTTTTCTTATCTGTCAGTTGCAGATCATACCTATCTTCCAGGGAGTTTATGAAAAACAAACATATATAGAGTTCTCAGTAAAAGCTAACTGTTCTCACTCATTGGTACCTGAACTTTAAGACTACCTGCCCAAGAGGGTTATGTAATTTCAAATAATAAGAAAATGCTTTTGCTATAAAAGACTATTTCCTGCCGCCCTGAGCACTCCACACAGCCTGCTGCACTATTAGCTCCTGCTGTCGGCAGTTAATGGTGATAGCTTGGTGTGCCTCTGGCTCTGTGCTGAGTGATTTACATATATTATTGCATTTAATCGTAGCAACAGTCCTTTCAGGAAATTTTTGGTCTCTGACTTTCTACCTTGATTTTCTTCTGTCTGTATTTTCTTTTAGAACATGTATTGTTTTTACTCTTGTCTCCCTTACTCTATCCACTACTTTGCACTAATTATGGTACTTTTTTGCAGCCAATTAGGAGGCTTTGGGATGCAGATATCAGAGAATCAGAACTGATCTGGCTCAAAAAATAGACTATTTTTTCATATACACAGCTGAGTAATTCTTCTCTGGGCTCTATTTTTTGTGATTGTTTGCACTTTGTCTTCGTCCATGGCTCCCCTCATTGATTAGAAAAGGCTGCAGCATTACCGATATGACATCCTTGTGCTACACTTCCCACAGGAATGGGGAGCTTCTATCCTCCCAGACAAAACTCGTGGCTTCCTTTGACTGGACCGATTTAAATATTGTGTTGCCTTTGCCTCAATCACTGGGAGCAGGGCATTGGAGTGCATTGACTGGATTATCCCTGCCCCTTCCTGAGTCATATACTGGACAGAGGGAATGGTGTTAATTTGCTTAGTTCAAACCTATACCTGATGTCATGGTCAGTGTCGCTGAAATGACAGAGGGGCATAATGGAAAAGGAGGTGAAGTGGTACCAGGAAGACATCTTTGTCTTGTTCCCAGTCTCACATGGAAAATTTTCAACATTTTACCTTGAATTAAGATATTTTGCTATAAGGGCTTTGAAAAAGATATTCTTTATCAGTTTAAGGAAATTACCTTCACAGTTAGCTAAGAGTTATTTTTTAAAATCATGAATGAAAGTGGACTTTTATCAAATATTTTGTCTAAATATGTTGAGATAATCATGTGGATTCTTTATTCTATAAATGTAATAAATTACACTGATTTTTTAAAAACAACTTTAATGAGGTAAGATAGCATACAATGAGTTGCACATATTTGCAGTACATAGTTTGATCACTGTCACGTATGTGTGTACCTGTGAAACCGTCACTGAAACCAAAGTCATGAACATGCTTATCCCTCCCTCTGAAAGTTTCCTCATGGTCCTCTGCAGTCTTCGCTGCAGTCCCTCTCCTCCCCACCGGGCCTCCAGGCAGCTGCTGGTCTGTTTTCTGTCACTATGGATTATTGTATTCCTGATTGAGTTTTTGAAGTTTAAACTATCCTTCCATTTCTGTAATAGACTCATCTTAATTATTATGTATTAGCTCTCTTTCTAACATACTTCTGTATTCATTTACCTAACATTTTGCTTAGAGTTTTTGCACCTATGTTTACAAATGCAATTGGGCTGCAATTCTTTCTACTAATGCCCTTGTCATACTTCAATATCAAGTTTATGCTGGCCTCATAAAGTGGGCTGGAGGGTGTTTTCCATTCTCCGTTCTATTCTGTAGAAGAATTTGTTTAAGATAGTTGTTATTTGGTTTGAATCAGCCAGCGAAACCAACTGGACATAGTTTTCTTTGTGAGAAGGTTTTTAATTATTGATCCAATTTTAAAATAGATATAGAACTGTTCACAAATTATTTCTTTTTGTGCTGCGGGATTTTGTAAGATGCATATTTTCTTGACTTTTTTATTGAAATATAACAGACACGTAGTATGTGCATAATATTAAGCATAAAACGATGATTTTTTTACCAATGCACAATTTATTGATGTAAAGTTGCTTATAATATTCTTTTATCTTTTAATATCTGTAGGCTTTGTAATGATAATGATATTCTCTCTTTTATTCCTGATATTGGTTATTTAAGCTTACTCTGTATTTTTTTATTATTCTCCATAGAGTGGAGGGGCAGTTATAAACTTATTCATCATTTCACAGAACCAAGCTTTATCTTTGTTGATCTTCTCTATTACATGCTTATTTTCTATTTTACTTGTTGCTGTTCTTATTTTTTAATGTTCTTTTCTTTAGATTTAAGTTCTTTTTATAATTTTTTATTATAGATGTTGAGTTCATTGCCTTATAGCATTTCTTCCCTATTACATGTATTTGGGGAGATAAATTTCCCTCTTAAAATGGGTTTACTATATCTCATAAATTTTCAGAACATTCACTTCAAAATATGTTCTAATTTCCATTGTGATTTCTTTTTTGACCCATGAGTTGTTAGGAAGTATATTTCTTAATTTATAAGCATTCTAAGCATATTTTTAATATTGATTTCTAGTCTAATTTCTTAGTGGTCAAAGAATTTACTTTGTATGCATTTGATTTGTTGGAATTTGTAGCTATTTGCTCTTACATATGATTGATTTTTATAATGGCCCATGCATATTTGAAAGCAATGTGTATTCTGCAGTTTTAGGACACAGTGTTCACTGTTTTGTGTGTGACTATTAGGTCAAATATGTGAATTGTGTTGTTCAAATCTTGTATATCTTTATAAATTATTTTCTCTGTTGTACCTGAAAGACATATGTTAAATTCTGTCTCTAATTTTTAAAAATTTCTCTATTTTGTTTTTATCAATATTTGATTAATATATAATTTTGGACTATGTTATTAGGGGCATAAAAAATAGAATTATATTTTACTAAAGAACTTAAACTTTTGTCATTTTGAAGTATACCTATTTCTTTTTAGCAATGGTTTTTGCTTTAAAGTCTCCTTCAATACAAATATAATTTATATGCTATTGTTCATGCATTTTCATTTTAGATATACTCAAAATCCCATAATAAATTATTACAGTTGTTATACTCAGTTAAAATTAATTTAGATTTATCCATATGTTTTTGCCTTTTGTTCTTTATTCTTTCTTGCATCTTTGAGCTCCCATCTGGGAACTGAATCCCTTTAATATTTTCTGTAGACTTTTTGTGAAAAGCTCTACAGTTTCCCCCTGAAAAATGTCTTTTTTCCACTTCATTATTCAGGAGTAACTTCACTGGTAGGGAATTCTAGGTTTATGGTTATATTCTTTCAGCACTTTGAAGATACCATTCCATTTTCTCCTGCATCTCTTAATTCTTTTTGAGAGGTCAGCTGCCAATCTAATATATTCTCCTTTGATCTCTTTCTTTAAATTTTGATGTTCTCTTTTAACTTTGATTTTCAACATTTTTGCTATGATGTGCCACGGTGTGCTTTTCTTTTTATCTTGCTGTAGGTTCACAGAGCTACTAAAGTCAGTGACTTTCGTCCGTCTGGGGAAGTCTCAGCCGCTACCTTCTCCAGCATTGCTGCTCCTTCTCGCGCCTCCCTCTTCTGGAGACTTTCTCGTGTCTACCCTTCTGGGCACACATAACGGCATGCCTGGTTCCTATTTGGCCCAGTCTCCTGCCACGCTCTGTCACGTTCCCTTACTTGTTTCTAACTACCTTGCTGATTTTCTGACAAGCCAAGCATGCTCTGTCTAAGGGCTTTTGAAAATACTGATTCCTTAGCCTGGAATACTTTTTTCAAATATGTGTAAGACTCATTCCCTGACATATTTCAGGTCTCTCCTCAAGTGTAGCCTTACCAGAGATGCTTTCCCTGATCACTTTTTCAAAATTATTACCCAGATGCCTCCTCTCCCCATTTTACTCTGAACCTTTACCTGGTTTTATGTTTTTTCCATGGCACTAATTACAATATGACACATTATATATTTAATTTTTATTTGCTTATTATCTCTCTCTCTATGAGAATATAAGCTCCATAAGAGAAGAGACATTTTTGCTCACAGCTATATCCCAACCCCTGCAGTAGCGCCTGCCACAGAGTTTATTGCTTAATGATAATTTGTGGGATGAATGAATGACTGATTAACAGCTAATGGATATAGGAACATAGAGTTCTGTCTAGAAAATGAATAAAGAAGACAAGGAGAAATAAACTAAGCAAGTCTTATAATTTTCATTATCTGTATTTTCTTCTTTCATATGTAAAGATAGCATCATTGATCATACTTTTATCCATCCTCATTACCTAAAATAGCAACATGAAACATTAATATGTTTGACACTATTGCTTTCATTAGTTCAACTGGCATCTCTTCATGTAGTTTAGACATGTGCTTCATAAATTTTAAAAGATATTTAATTTTAATTAAAAAATAATTAAACCTACTGTATTAGTCAGCTTGGACTGCCATGACCAAATACCACAGACTAGGTGGCTTAAACAGCAGAAATTGATCTTCTCATAGTTCTAAGAGACTGGAAATCTGAGACCTGGCTGCCAGCCTGGTCACGTTCTGGTAAGGACCCCCTTCCTGGCTCGCAGACGGCTGGCTGCCTTCTTGCTGTGTTCTCACATGGCGCAGAGAGAGCTCTGAAGTCCCTTCCTTTTCTTACATGGGTTCCAGTCCCATCATAAGGGCCCCACACTCATAAGGCTCATCTGAGCCTAATTATTTCCCAGGGCCCCGTCTTCTAATATCACACTGGGGTTGGGGCGTCAACATTCATAACTGAGGCCATAGCACCTACCAGATAAGACGCATTATTTTCCGGTGAATTAATGAATATATGCATTCAATACTCTTTCAGTGTTTTTCATAGGGAATAATTCCTGTGATGGCACATACAAATTTATTAGATTATTTTTACAAAATATTGTGAATGCTTGTAAGTACAAAGGCAAAATTGGCCAGCATCTGGGTACTGCCTGGTTTATTTCACGTATTGTTTGAATGGGTTCTATCTAGTGTGTTAGCAACTCACATGAATACGTCATTTTTTAAAAAGATTTTATTTATTTTATTTTTAGACAGAGGGGAGAGAGGAAGAAAGAGAAAGAAACATCAATATGTGATTGCCTCTCGTGTGCCCCCTACTGGGGACCTGGCCTACAACCCAGTCATGTGCCCTGACCGGGGAATCGAATCGATGACCCTTTGGTTCGCAGACCGGCACTCAGTCCACTGAGCTACACCAGCCAGGGCTGAATACATCATTTTTATGGGCAAAGAGCCTAACTATGATCTTCTAAATATCTTTCATAAATTTCTTTCCCTATATAAATCATAGATCCGCCTGTAATGCCTAGGCCGACATACAACGTGCAGTCAGTATAGTCATTCAGAATGAACCCGTAGTGTAAGTCGGAGCTGCTTGGCTGGAGAGACTTGACTTTCCTAATAGTAAGGTACTTGCCTCCCTGGTACCAAGTGTTAGCTAGATCGCCTGAGGTCATCAGCATGCCTTCCTGATGTTTGTGGACTCTGCTGCCTTTACAGGAATGTCTCTAGGGGATTCTGCCTGAAAGAAAACATGCCATACTGTAACATTCCACTACCTATAGAGAGAGCAAGAAAGGCTCTTATTTTAGTCAGCTTAAAACAAACCAAACCAGCTTAGAAACAGAAATGGGACTGATAAAGCCATCAACTCAGAACCTCCGCCCACCACTCATGTATTTTCTGGTCTAGAATGAAGCTAGCGATGTAAATAAATGCTTCCTGGAAAGGTTAAGAAGGAAAGCATTCACCACCCCACTGCTCCCCCCATTCCTCACCCCTGAGATAGGATGGTTAGCATCTGATATGAACTGGAGGAGTATTGGAGACTCTGCCATATGTCCCTGTTAGAAACACTGAGCTCATAATGACTAAGAAACCCCAGGAGGTTGTCTGAGCTACCAAGGTTATACAGGGCACAGCATTATCATAGCTGAACTCAAATTTAATGAGATTCTTACTTTACCACCCATGGTGGCCTATGAAGGTGGTATGGCAGACGAGCCCTTCAGTTGCTGGGCTCAGTCCTGGCTCACCAAAGAGCCAAACATGCTGTTCTCGTGGGGGAATACGGAAGAAGACACTAGTAAGTATTTCTAAATGTTGCATGTTTTACATATGAACCTATTCACTTCTTTGTTTTTAGGATTCATCTCTTGTGAAAACTAAGGACTTTATAAATAATCCCTAAATTTAAAGTATTTATAACAAATTGTACATATACTCTCCAATTAAAAAGTTAGTGTTCCCTAGAAGGAAGTGTGACTCCAGTGGTCCAGGCACTAAGGTTTCCATCATTAGAGGTGGGAATTTTTTCTCAGAAGGAGGTTAAAGGTGTGTTCCTCCCTATGTGACCCAGTAGATGGTTGAGAGGGATCTGGGGTTACTGTAGGAAGGTGGGCAGGATGGAGAGTGCCCCCAGGGAAGTGGGAGGAAGGGTCACCCTGATCTCAGTGTTGCATTTTTAGAAACTAAATTTTAGATGAGGCATGAAATCACAATCTCTTAATTAAGATAATGATAAATTAACTAAGTATCACTTTATTAAATTAGAGTGGGAAATGTACTTCATTCAGGAATCAGTCTGCATGTATGTTGAAACTTTCTTGGCAAACAGGGAATCCAAAAAGAAAATTGCCTTGTTCCAAAAGGTAACACATCAAACTTTTGTGCATGGAGAACTCACTCCTCTTTGCTCTAGAGATGGTCCCTTTTCTGACTAGGAAGTTGAAAAGGTTGTCTCTGATTTAGAATTCCTCTAGACATCCATAGCTTTTTCTCCAACTTTTCATTTTCCCGTTTTTGTTTTGATCCTTCGAAGTGTGCCGTTGTAGTATCCCCAGCTCAGCATATCAATGACAAAATTCCCAAGACTGAGGCTTATTTACAAAGGGAGCATTTTAAAAGAGCAACTCTCACCCTGGCTGGCTGACTCAGGTGGTTAGAGCATCTTCCCTATATGCCAAGGTTGCAAGTTCGATCCCTAGTCAGAGCACATAGAAGAATCAACCAATGGATGCATCAATGAGTGGAACAATGGGTAGCTGTTTCTTTCTTTCTCTCCCTCCCCCTCTTCTTTCCTCTTTCTCTAAAATCAAGAATTTCTGTTAATTATTATAAAAAACAGCAATTCTCTAATGAGATGAGCAGCTCTTCAGCAGATGAGGTGAGCATAGCAGTGATGTGGTGTCAGAAAACCTGGGTACTAGACCTAGGGGCTTCTATTATCTAACAGTCTGACCTCGAGTATGTTCTTCTGGATTCAGTGGCTGATGCTACAAAATAAGAGCCCTTTCACCTTTTTTTTTTTTAAGATTTTATTTTTTTTAGACAGAGGGGAAGGGAGGGAGAAAGGGAGGGAGAGAAACATCAATGTGTGGTTACCTCTCATGTGCTCCCAACTGGGGACCTGGCCTATAACCCAGGCATGCACCCTGACTGGGGAATCAAACTGGTGACCCTTGGGTTCACAGGCTGACACTCAGTCCACTGAGGCACACCAGCCAGGGCAAGAGCCCTTTCACCTTTGATACATAACCCAGATTTTGCACTTTATTTTATTTTGGTAATTCTAGAGAGAAAACTTTTAGGCTGAGGCGATGAATCTCTGTTCTCATTGAGGTTTTGTACCATTTTATTTTTTTTGGTAACATCTGCACTTTTAATCAGGCAGCCTTTATTTGTGTTCTTTTCTCTTCATTTGGTTATAGCTGGAGATTAAGTGTCTTAGACATGGTCCAAAGGGTATGTTCGTCTCACGTTTGGAGCAAGGACTACCATAGTGGAGCACCCCATCCTCTCCCCAAATGCCTAGGAATGACAAGCCATGTAAAACAGTTTTGAAATTAAGTTAATTCAATTATTGTAAAAGTCGAATCAATCTCTAATTTAGGCATATCGTGGGGGAACTATTATATATGCCAGCTGATCCTTATCCAAATTTCCACAGAAACAGCAGTCTTATAACAAAGTATGTTTCACACTATTCTAAAATTTCCAGCTGCTTTGAGGGTGGTATTGAACCTAAAAAGGGAAACCTTCTACTAAAAAAATATTTAAAGTATGTACTCAGGTGCTCAGTAGGTAGGTTTAACTTGAAAAAATTCACTGAAAAGGTGCAATAATCCTGGTCTTTCTGTCAAATTTCTTTAATCAAAACTTCTGATAGTATTGTGTTGTTTCTATCTGAAGTCAGTGGAAGAGACTGACAAAAAGTTCGGCAGTTTTTTCTCTGAGATATTTATGTTTGGAGAAGCAGAGGTAGTCGTATTCTTCTCTTGAACGATCAAATAAAGTTCTGGTTCAAGAGATCAGCCATATTCCAGTGGTACCAGATTTATTCATCAAATGTATTGTTGTGAAGAATAAGAAAACATTTCAGATAAAATAATAGTATATGGGAGAAATTAGCTCTGTGGGCCTAATAAAAGTACAGATGTCATGACCGTTGCATGCTTGGTGAAGGTAACAGTGGGTTTGCCGTATTCTTAACGTTTGAGTTCATTGGTGTGCACCCACGCACTCCACTACAGAAATGACTTTCATGGTGCAGTCACTGCAGTCTGCAGCAAGTACAGCACGGCATCAAACAAGATGAGGACAACCAGGCTTGTCAACAGAACAGCCTTCCAGAATTTAGTTATCCTGAGGTGGCCCTTTCATTTAAGTGAAATTAAGTGTGTCACTGATATCCTGTGAATTTCAGACTTGTCTTACTCATTTTGTCCTGGGGGCATGGTAGTTACTGCTTTCCTCCATTATTACAGTAGAAAATAGAGTTATAATTGACAGAATAAGTGTATACTTAGTGTTTTAGGTAAAATAAATAATCTGAAGGTAACATCTGTTTTTGGTAAATCCCTGGAACAGTAATTTGCAGCCCTAAGTATACATCCTTCTTCACTTTCCTAAGAATTTTCTTGATATGAATTTATGTATTCCCAGTTCGTCATTTTGCTTTTGACTCTTCTATGGGATCTTTTTTTACCATGTATATTTTAAAATTTTTTCATGTACTTGTGTTTATCAATATCTTCCTTTATACGTCCAGATTTTAAATAGGAAGGCCTCCTCACCCCCAACCCCCAGTTAGTTCTCCCTTGCATCCCTCTAGTATTTTTATGATTTCATATCATAAATTTAAGTCTTTGCTCCTTTGGAATTTACCTGGCATACAGGAAAGGCATGAAACCAAATTGATTTTATTAAAAATGTCTCTCCAGTTGTCTAAAGACAATTTTTTGAGTTGTCCACCTTTTCTTCACTAATGTCAGATGCCACAAAATTCTGTATGCTCTGGGTCTATTTCTAGACTTCTTGTTCTGTTCATTTATTCATCTGTCTGTTCTTGGGTCAGGGCTATGTTTTTAATTATTGGTGCCTTATGTTATTTTATACTGAGCATTGGGAATAATCCCCTCATTTCTATTCTTTTTTGGGGGGTAGGTTTTCTTGAAATTCTTGGTTTGTGTACTTTTTAACATGTAGTTTAGTATTTACTTGTCTAATTCTCTCCACCCCTCCTTCAATTTTTGGCTTTGTTTTTATAATTACAGTAAAGCTCTAAATTAGCTTAGGAGGAACTGACAATTTTATGAGGTTGAGGCTTGCTCTATAAGAACTTGGTATGCCATTCCCTTTGTACAAGTCTTTGTGTCCTTCAGGAATGCTTTAAAATTGTATTCATAAATCTTACATATTTCTAAAATTTTTTCTTAAGATATTTCATCTTTGGTTGTTGCTGTTGTAAATGGTGTCAAGCCCCACTTCATCTTCTTGTATTTTTTCATCCAAAATTTATTGATATATAGTAATTATGTATCATGATACTTTACTAAATTTTCTTACTGTGTGTAGCACATTTTCAGTTGAATATCTCAGGTTTCCCATAACAATCACAAATTGTGATACTTGCCTTCTGTAAATTTCTGTACCTCTAGTTTCTTTCTCTTATTAGTTGTATTGTCTAACGTCTATTACTGTTAAGTAACAGCAGCGACAAGTAAGCATTTTTCTTTGTTCCTGACTTTTGGGAATGTTGCCTACTGTTGCCCCAGTAAGTGAGATAGTCACTTTAGGGCTAAGGTATTTTATGAAGTTAAGAAGGCATCCATCTATTTCTACTTTATTGAGTTTAACCATCTTTCTAAATAATAGTAAAGCCCCAGGGGTATCTGCAGCCTCCCTAGAATGATGGGATCAAAGCTCTAAAAGGAAACCTAACACTTTCTAGCCCACCCCCTCCCATCTGGAGTAATAAATTCCAACCACAGGAAGATTGCAATTCCCCTCAGAAGTCACAAAATTATTTTAGGAAACAAGCTGGAACTTAAAAAAAAAAATCACCTTCTTTTAGTATTCCCTTGGGTATGTAAACCTAACATTGAAAATTCCTCTCATGACTACTTTTCTCTTCCATTGTGCGTCCTCCTTGGGATTTTCACATTTCACCCTTCCCTTCCATCACACTTCTGGCACCTCACATGTGCTGCTTGCCTGTGCATTCTTCCCCCAGCTGGCCCTGTGAGGAGCCAAGTTTATCAAAGATTTCTAGACAGTGACATAATCCCTTTTCCGCCCCAAAAGACCTCTGCCATTTGGTCGTCCTGGACAAAGTGCAAAGTCTTCTGCTGGCTAACTTCTGGAATTAAAGCAGAAGAAAGCTCGCTGGACCCACTGGACACCTGAAAATATGCTTCAGCTGTGACAGTACCTTTAGCAAAGAGATTGGAACCAACAGTAGATGCGTCATAAATGCCATTGCATCTTATATTCACATGTGGGTGGTATTTGGATCACAAAAGAAATTAGGTCATGTTTATAATATTTAAAGGGAAAACATAAGCAACTACATATTAGTACTGTACTTCTGATTTTGCTCTTAGTCTTTGTGTCATAACTTTCATTAATAAACGTCAAAATTAGTAAAAGTTTTATATGCTAGAAAAATTTGTATACAAATGGAAAAATCTAAGCCATTTGGCAAATTATTTTGATTAATAATTTTCTACTGCAAAACAAAAGATGGTATTTCTGTTCATTAATAGTTACCAGACTCTGGAGTCAGACTTGAGCTTGAATCCTGGCTTGCCAGACACGACCTGGCTTAGTGACCGGGTATAAGTAACGTAACCTGAGCATAGCCTCAGCTTCCCTCATCTGCAAAATAGAGAGTTGTGTGAGAATTAAGAGAATATTGTACATCAAGTGCTTAGCACAGTGGTACTCTGATATTGGGCCTTACTAAATGAAAGCTGTTAGTACAGCCTGTTGTTAAAGACTGTAGTAAAGACTTGTTTTTCCTTAACTGATATGAATTTAGAGATTAATGAGCAAATATCACAGTTTTGATACAGTTCAGATCTGTAATTGCAAAACAACTCATTTATCCACCTGTCCTCCTTTCTGAGAGATAGAACCAAGATACTTGTAGGGATTTGACTGAAGTCTCTGTACTGGCTCTTCTTTCTTAGAAATTATTTGGTCAGCCATGCCAATTAACACTTACCTAAAAACCCAGGCCTAAAAATATATTAACTTTTTAAATTAGGTTTTCTTTTTTTTTAAATATATATTTTATTGATTATGTATTACAGCTGTCCCATTTTTTTCTACCCTTTATTCCCCTCCTCCCTGCAACCCCCTCCTACCAGCATTACCCCCCTTAGTTCATGTCCATGGGTTGTACATATAAATTCTTGGGCTTCTCCCTTTCCTGTACTATTTTTAACCTCCCCCCGTCTGTTTTGTACCTACCATTTATGCTTCTTATTCTCTGTACCTTTTCCCCCATCCTCCCCACCGCCCCCTCCCTGCTGATAACCTTCCATGTGATCTCCATTTCTGTGATTCTGCTCCTGTTCTAGCAGTGTGCTTAGTTTGTTTTAGTTTTTTTAGGTTCAGTTGAAAGTTGTGAGTTTGTTGTCGTTTTACTGTTCATATTTTTGATCCTCTTCTTTTTCTTAGATTTGTCCCTTTAACATTTTATTTAATAAGGACTTGGCGACAATGAACTCCTTTAACTTTACTTTATCTGGGAAGCACTTTATCTACCCTTCCATTCTAAATGATAGCTTTGCTGGATAGAATAATCTTGGATGTAGGTATTTGTCTTTCATGATTTTGAATACTTCTTTCCAGCCCCTTCTTGCCTGCAAGGTCTTTTGAGAAATCAGCTGATAGTCTTATGGGAACTCCTTTGTAGGTAACTGTCTCCTTTTCTCTTGCTGCTTTTCAGATTTTCTCCTTATCTTTAATCTTGGGTAATGTAATGATGATATGTCTTGGTGTGTGCTTCCTTGGGTCAAACTTCTTTGGGACTCTTGGAGCTTCCTGGACTTCCTGGAAGTATATTTCCTTTGCCAGATTAGGGAAGTCCTCCTTCATTATTTGTTCAAATAAGTTTTCAATGTCTTGCTCTTCCTCTTCTCCTTCTGGCGCCCCTATGATTTGGATGTTGGAACATTTCAAGTTGTCCCAGGGATTCCTCAGACTCTCCTCATTTTTTTGGAATTCTTGTTTCTTCATTCTGTTCTGGTTGAATGTTTATTTCTTCTTTCTGCTCCAAATCGTTGATTTGAATCCTGGCTTCCATTCCCTGTATATTTTGCTTTATTTCACTTTGCATAGCCTTCACTTTTTCCTTCATTTTGCGACTATACTCAACCATTTCTGTGAGCATCATGATTACCAGTGTTTTGAACTCTGCATCTGTTAGGTTGGCTATCTCTTCATTGCTTAGTTCTGTTTTTGGAGCTTTGATCTGTTCTTTTGTTTGGGCCATATTTTTTTTCTTCTCTCAGTGCAGCGATTACATTGTGAGGGGTGGAGCCTTAGGTATTTGCCAGGGTGGGGTGACCCATGTCACTACCTTGTGGTGCTGTCTGTGGGAGAAAGGTCTGAGAGGGAATGGTGCTTCGTTTGCTCTTGGCCAGCTCTCAGTCACTTACCCCACTACCCACAAGCAAATTGGGCCCTTCTGGTGCTGTTTTCCAGGTGCGTGTGTTTGTGTATGTTCTAGGGCCCCGTGGGTCTCTCAAACGATCTCTCCTGTGAGACTGGCAGGTTCTTCCACTGCCGCAACCCCACAGGTTTTTACTGGCAGAGGTTTTGAGGCTTTCTTTTCCCACACCGGAACCCTGGGTTGCATAGTCTCTCTCACTCCCCAGTCATTCCTCCCGGTTTATCTGCACACAAAGGTGAGACCACCCAGTCCACCAGCCACTGCCTTGCCTGCCCAGGTCTGCCGGGTGCAGCCTTGCCGCGCATCCTCTCTGCCCTGGCTGCCCATCCCCTCTCCTTATACTGGTCTGGATGAGTGTTTCTTCTTTAACTCCTCAGCTGTTGGACTTCCATACAGTTCGACTTCCATACAGTTCGATTTTCTGGCAATTCTGGTTTGTTTGTTTTTTTAATTTGTTTTAAACGACAACAAATTTAAAAACGTCGTTCTTTTGGTTATGTGAGGAGACAAAGTGTATTTATCTACACTTCCATCTTGGCCAGAAGTCTAAATTAGGTTTTCATCAGACAATTATTATTTATTGACCATCTAATAAGTGAGATACAAAAGAACTACAAAGGACTAATATGATTCATACTCTACATATTTAAAGCTATAAAGGACTTGGGCATCTTTAATTTACACATTCATTAAGTCATTTTCGAGTGTCTCTTTGTGCTAGATACGATGCTAATGTCCTAGAGATACATAGATGAAAAGATAGATACCTACCCTGAAGAAGTTTACAGCCTAGTATGGTGTCTAGAAAGGAACTTAAAAGGTACCCCTTATAATAATATAAGCCTTCCCTGATACCCCTAACCCTCAGTGAGAGATATAGTCCTCTTGTGTGTCCCAGAGCATCCCATGCTTGACTGTAGGCTACTTGAGTACAGCGACTGTGTCTTGTCACAAAAGAAAAAGATAACTAAAACATGACCTCAGCTCCTAAAGAACCTACAATTGTGTATAAAAGACATATGTAAATTACTAACTTATAGAAAGAACTTCAATATAAATCTGCATGAAATAAATGCTGCCAAGTGTATGCTGTGGGAGGTACAAGGTTTTACAGGTTATTTAGAGGAGCTGGCATTTAAATTGACTTCAGAAAGAATGGTAGGATTTCCGTAGGTGAGGATGTGGGGCACAGAATCCAAGATGAAGGAACATCATGAACAAAGGTAGAAGAGTACATGAGTTGTTTGAGAAATAAATAGAAAGGAGTAGCAAGTGGGTAGACCCTGGCCAGAATGTTCGGCAGGGGCTTGGCTATCTCTGATCTTGAATGCCATAGTAGGGCATCTGGATTGTTCTCCTGCAGACAGTGGTGCGTTGACAAGGATATTTGTGCAAAAGGGACTTGATCACTTTGTGTACAGCTTTGATGATGGAAAGAGGATCAGATTCAGGAAGGGCAGTCTGGAAATTTCCAGTAATGTAGACAAGAGACGTAGAAGTGAAAATGGGTATGGAGGAGAGCAGTTCTGAAAACACTATGCAAGAGACCCTGACCTGGAGTAAGGATCCGGGATCCCAGTTGAAGAGCTTTATCTCAAAGGTGATGGCAGAAGGCCTGAAAGAGGTTAAGGTCACCCAGGAAGAGCACTGAGGCGGCAAGCCAGTGGAGTCCACTGAAACTTGTGGGCAGCTTATATTTAAGGGATAGGTAAATCTTCAGATTTAGAAGAAGTGATGTTTCAAACCTGCTTTAAAAAGATGAGGACAGCTGCCTTTGGAATTAAGTGGTTTGCCCAGTCTATGGCAGAGCTCTCTTAAAACCCAGGTGCCCCGCCTGGTAACTTGGAGTGCCATTAGCTTAATGCTCTAGACTCTGGTTTAATGCTAAAATTGAAAATCTCACCTTCCACCTTTCCTGTCCTCATCTATCTTGGTACAACAGATTAAAAACTTGGATTTTGGACCCCTTTATATAAAACAAAGTATCCTGTATTTCTTATACTTCTATCAATAGCAAATAAAATTTTGCCATTAGAAACTACAGGGCAGGCCATCTATATGGACACTATTTAAAATTATAATGTACTATATGAATTGATAGTAGGAATTATAAAAAACATAATTAAATCTACCTTTGGTTTCAAAGGTAAACAAGTTCATCTTTTCCTAATTGTTTTTATATCCTTTATGTAAAAAAACAAACAAAAACTCCTGCATTTTCAACACTGCATTATCTGTGTTATCCCCAAATACCTTGCTATATACAGAAATGGGAAGATTTTGCTCAAATAAGCCCAAATCAAATGATTTCATTACAGAAGTTTTACAGATTTTGTTGCTATTAATACTGCAGTCTTCAATGCTGTGTCCCAACTGTGCGGTTTGAAATTCTTCTTTTAACTCTTAATTACCAAGAGAAATATTTATACCTCAAAGTGGGAGGCCTAAAAAGAAAAGATATGAGACTTTGATGTATAGCATCTTAAAAAGCGAGTATTATATGATGGGGCCGATTCTCAGAATAGCATCATCCTTGCTGAACAACAGAACTAAATAATATGTGGATATTATCCTTTATTTGGCTGGAAGAACTGAGCTTTGAAAATGAACCACTATAAGCCATGATTAATGAACTGTTTATAGCTAAAAGATTCAGATAAAAGTCTGTTGATAAAATTAGCAGGAGCACTAAATACTAAAAGTTGATGGCCTATACCCAGATAACTGGACATCTTTTATTCTCAGAAAATGGATTTTTAGCCAATTCGAATGTGGCCTAGTAAATATTCCTATTGAAATTCTCATATATGGACTCATGGCCTGCAGAAAAATATCTCACTTTCTAGCGTAGAGCTTCCAGAAAAATGATGGATTTATTTGTTTTCAATTTTTTCTTCAGTTATTTTGGGTTTCTTTTTAATTTTTATTTTTCTTAAGCATATTTTATTAACATATAATACACATGTAGAAGTGTTTCACAAATTAAACACCCCCATGTATCCAGCACCCAGATCAAGACACAGGACACCACCAAGTCCTCCAGAATCCTCCCTCATGCTCCCTTCCAGTGAACAGGTACCCACCCCACTGCCCTCCAAACTGTTGGGAGACAATCCTCATGGGTCTCCGATATTTCTGTCCAGCTTGTGAACAGACACACTAACTGCCTTTGTTCAGAAAACCTTTTCAAGGACAACTTTGAGTAGCCTCAGAAGACAGAGATAGTGTTTCCCTCCACAGCAAAGGGCAG